>VDFB02161451.1:0-40512 GCA_007258455.2 Sequoia sempervirens | reverse complement strand
TCAATCATATTACATTACTAATCAGCATATTTGTATCTACTAGATACCTCATCACCTTCTTGACTAGTTTAGGGTTTCCATAATTATTCAACATCTCCAACAAGCATTGTGTGATCAACCAATCATATTGTATCATTCAAATGCATGCAAAATTTTGTATCCCTCTAATCTAAACAATGATACATCATATTCTATGGATAATAGCATTATGCTTTTTCCACCAATCTACAACAAATATGTAGCACCAATTTTGACATGTCAATATGTGCCATGATCATTCCTTCGACAAGAAAAATAGATGTATCTAGTGTTTTTTTCATTTTCTTGTATGGAAAAACAATCTTCTAGTTCTTCTCATTAGTTATTCTAATTAACAAAAAAGAACTTTGTTGAAAATATGCATGAGAATTTATGCATGCACACTCTTGTTCATTCATCTTCTCTTTGGAGTCGATCTTCTCCATATTTTATTCCTAAGAATCTATTCCTTATATTGTATAGATTCTTCTTCATGACTATAACTACATCTACATGCACTATGAGATCAAAGCCTAATAGTAACAAAAACACTATCAAACATCCAAGATATTGCTCTTCATTATCGCCGTTGATCTTGCATTGATTATGTTGACCAATCGTTGATCTAAGTTATTCACCACATGTCTTCTCATTCACCTTCTACCTACCTCATCAACATTCAAACATTTTGTCATTTACTATGTTGAATAGCTTCCCATCATTACATTATTGGAACTTACTAACCTCTCTTTCCAATAAAAGAATCTCACTTAGACATACACTAGATGCTTCGTCAAACAATCTAACTACTAACATTTTTTCTTTGTCACCATTGGGTCCCACTACCACATATTGCCACATCAATGCTCCATAATCCACAAAAGGATGTGGATTATCATTCTCCCAATCTTGTAACACCATGTGTCTACTCTGCCATAATTTATAGGAACATCATTATGACTGGATCCCACCATGAATGACACCTTCACATCATTAAGTCAAGGGGAAGAAATCATAGGTCCCACAAAAGACATACACTCACATTGATGAAGCTCTCCTTACTCCTTATCGCTCCATCAAGGATACAACAAGAAGTCTCCTACCAAAATGAAAACCTTCCATCGAAATGCATGATATAGACTCTACGCCAACATGTCAAACATTCCATTAACCACATCAACCAAACTCATAACCATACACTATATGTGTCTACATCATATTCCAAGTCACCATGGAGATACTCTTTTTGCCATGTTGAGGATACAATGGAGAGTCTCCTGCTAATATTCCCAACTCATACTGAAACATTACCATCTTGTATGATCGAAGAGATAATTATGTAACTCTCTTCAAAATGACTAAGTCATTTCAACACACCTCATGGACATCGCCAACCTGGGTGATGGGGCTGGTCACCTAAATGAGGTTAATGGCATAATTTGTCACTTAAGGTAACCTACAACCTATCATAGAAAGTCAATGAAGAAATATAACACTGTAATCAGATCCACCATGACTATAATTTCCTACACATGTATGGTTTTTATAGCAAACCCTAACTCACCCAAGAGATAATTTTTTTTTTTTTGGAACAAACAAGCTATTCAACACTCCAAAATGCACCTGTTGACATTTCTTAAAAAATCCATCACAATTTTGGCACCCATCTATACCTCAAATGTCAACAACACCTAGAAATATTATGTAGCATACTGCCAATCATGTGCACCTCTTTATGACACTCCTATAACACTAAAATAGCTTGTTCAAACACACTATTAGAAATATTTAGGCTTACTCCAATCAACCTATACAAGTGATTTCATCATCTATAACAAATATATTACTGTCAACATGTATCCACTCACATTTTACTCCTCATGATAACTCTATAGTATGAAGATAACTCTTTCATGCACATGAAAACACATAATTCTTTATTCCTTCTCTTGATTACAAATAACAATGCACAATGACACCTTTGTTGCCTTTGCACATCCTTCTTCCTTGCATAATCACATCTACTCATTCTTCTTTCTTGCATGATCAATTCACCTAACATTTGATACTACCTTGAAATTAATGAACACTACCAAATAACTCTTTCCTAGGGTTTGGTATTACTCCCTTCTTATCCACCTTTTTGACATCATTGACAACCATATTTTAACAATTTTCTTCAATATCCTTGACATATAAAGCCAATAACTTGTATCCAAGACATATAAAGCTAGTAACTTGTATCCAAGGCATCAATGACAACAAAAACTAGTTGAGAAATAGTTAACTAGTTGAAATCAATGAAAACACTATCAACATAATTCCTTCATACTTGCAACAATCTCCCCCTTTGTCATTTATGGAAACACATGATGTGAAAAACCATAAAATACAACACATTTGGACCTTGTGATTTTACTTTCTCCCCCTTCGTAGATACTCTTTTCACATCTTTCTCTCTCCCTTTGACATCAATGGAAAAGGCATAGGATGTTTTACATTGATTTCCCCCTTGACATCAAGAAAAAAATACTCTTTCAATGAAAACACATAACACTACCTACTCCCCTTGAGAGGTAGCTATCAAAACATCTCTAGAAGAAAGATAGATCCATAGATCTACTAGAACGATGCATCTCCATATGCATCTAGTTCAAGAAAGGAGGGGAAATAGGCCCTAACTTCTCTCAGAGATATTCAAAAGTATCTTTAGGAAGATCCTTCTTAAATATGCCAACTACTTGATCCTTCATTAGCACATACTCAATTTTTAACTCATTCTCCACAACCTTCTCTCTGAAAAAATGATACCTGATAGATATATGCTTTGTCCTTGAGTGCATTGCTAGATTCTTTGAAATGTTAATTGCACTTGTATTATCACAAAATATAGAAATAGGATCATCATACATTACTCTGATATCTTTTAAAAAAATTCTCATTCACAAAACTTTTGTACAAAAAGATACAACAACAATGTACTTAGCTTTAGCAATAGATAAAGATACTAATTTATTTTTTTACTCAACCAAGCTACCAATCTGCAACCAAGAAAGAATGCACCACCACTTGTACTCTTTCTTTCATCTACATAGCCAACCCAATCTACATTTTTGTAAGCACTTAGTGTAAAATCAGTATCCCTAGAACAACATAACCCATAATCCGAAGTGCCATTCAAATATCTAAATATCCTCTTAACAACATGTGTTTCTTTAGGGTCTTCTTGAAATCTTGCCACAAGACAAACTACATGCATGATATCTAGTCTACTAGTAGTCAAATACAATAAACCTCCAATCATATATCTGTACATGCTACAATCAGCCTTAGGTGAATCATCATCTTTACTCAATTTGGGTATGTGCGGGATCATGATGGGCCAAAAAGTGGCAATATGTAAGTGATATGATGGTCCATGTGGCTGACAACTTTTTTTTTACCCAAAATTGATGAAACGAAAAGGGTTTTTAAAGGAGATTCTCAACTTTCCACCAATATAAATTATGCTTTACTTTGAACTTAATAAATAATTATTATTCATTTTTTATTTGAATTATGATGAAAGTCCTGATTGATAGGTTCATTGAAAAACATCTACATCTTTCAAACAATATCACATTTTTTGAATCCAAAAAATGTGTGACATTTTATGCTTCATATACTATAGGATTAAAAAAAATAAAAAATGAATTTCATGAAGTTTTGACCAAGTTAGGGTGGTCAAACATACAAGTTTATATTTTTTTTAAAAAGTTGGCAGTAAAAATTCATAATTAATTATTTACTTGGAAAATGTGCAAAAATATGCATCACATCCGTACATGAGTCCTCTACTATATAATAAAATATTATAAAAATATATTATCATTTATTCTAGTTAGGAATTAGTCCAGGAAAAACACCTATTTCTTATTTTTCCCTGAAATTTAAGAACTACTGCATTAGAATTTCAAATTTCACAAATAGATTAAAAAAAAAAAACCTAGTAGTTTAGAAACTACATTCAATTTTCTAAAAATTCTATTCTTACATATTTTTGAAATCATATAGATAACTTATTCAAATATTTAAGTCAAGTTGCCTAACTCTAATTTTTCTAATTTATTTGCCACTTAAGGGCCTATTTTTTCCATGATGATCCTACACATACCCATTTGCAACTAATCACCATAAGAGTGCATACCAGTTTGGAACCATCCATCCCAAACTTCCTCAACATTTCTCTTATATATTTTGATTGTGAAATAAAGATCCCTTTCTTTGTTTTATTAATTTGTATCCCAAGTTGTGCAAAGCAGGGGTGGAGATCTCTTACCAATCACAATTCAATCCAACTTGACCAAATTTTCACCTTGAAGACCCTAACTTGGTGCTTTCACTCAATTTTCCCAATATTGCTTATAGCACATCAAACAATGAAATTTTGGCATATATTTTAGAGAAGACCTCAAACCCATGAAAGGAATACCATTTGGAATATCGTTTATGGAATTCTTCAACATATTAAAGTTGTGCTTAGGGTTATTTCAGAACATCACCTCCAAATTTGGACTAGTACATTTCCCTTAAGCCCAATTAGGCCTCCTTTACAAAGCAAGTGTGTGTTAAATCTTCTCTCAATCACAAATATTCACTCCATAGTGCTAAATAGGTTACATGGGGTCTACAACAATATATTTTATCATTTGAATCATCTACAAACTCACTGAATGTCAAAACCCTACTCCAACCTATCAAAACTAGCCTAATACTTTGAGATATTATGATAGGGATTGCACAAAGAAGGCCTTAACTCCATTCCCTAAAAATTTAATCATACTAAACATGAAAAGTAACCTATCTAGTGCCATTCCACCGAGTTACAGATAATTTCACTAGTGGAATGGTCTTTTATTCCATATTTTTCCTACAAACCATCAAAGTTCAGGGTTTCTAACCCATTCCTAGTAATTTGCTTGCCAAATGCTTCAAAATTTATTAAAACACTTCAAAAAAAAACCAAAATGTTCTTAACTCGTTCCACCATCATTTTCAATTTACCTTATGTCATTTAGATATTCTACAGACCCATACCAATGCGTGTAGCACCAGATTCACAAAAAAAATTACAAAAAACCAAAGTTTTTATTAATGTTTGCACTTCAAATCAACTTCAAAACCTTGCCTCAAATATTTTAAGGCCTTTTAAAACTTTTTCCACCACAAAAGAATAGTTCACAACTATTTTTTGAACTACATGATTGTTCACCTTCCAATTATGACAATATTGCAAAGTTGAAAGCAACTTTTGACAAAATTTACAAAAACATAACAAAATGTACTCCAATCGACCCCATGAGACATAATACATTGAAAATGGTATGTTATTCTCTTATTACATACCACATGACTCAAAACAGTAAAAATTAAACATTAGACCAAATGTAACACCCCTCCATTTTGGGCTCTTTGTTCGGTAATGTTTTCTATGTTATGCCTTGTTTCTATTAAAACTTCAATTAAGGTGCTTGGTTACTATTTGATCACTGACTGTTCAGTGATGTCAATGTTCTATTTTGATGTGATGGTATTTTACTTCGATGTTATCATTAAGGCATGCTTTGGATTAGCTTAGTCAATATTTGAAATTAACGATGCTTTATGCTTTTGATTATATTATTGATGTTAGATTCGTTAGTTAGTAATACTGTATTGGTGAAGGGGACATGATTACATCACTTGCATGTGAGCACCTGTGATTCCATGATTTCCCCTTCACGGTGTGTCTACTATATTATAGGCATGTTCGACACTTGTTTGTTTGTAGGACTGTAGGTACAGGACATCGACTCCACCTGGGTTCATAGGTCTGAGCGTGTCCATTGACCAACGGTAATCGATTGGGTGATAGTAGCTAGGTTTTCCATGCCAATTCATCCCCCTTGTCATGGTGTGTTGGGTCGTAGTCGAGTGTAGTGGTTATATGTTGTCCCTTTCACCTTGTTGTTTTTATTTAAATTCAAGATAAAAAGTAAATAAATGGCTTTTGTAGTTAAGTTTTTGTTTAAATAAATCTCCCTATATTGTTAAAAATGTTATTTAAGTTATTAAATAATTTAATTTAATTAATAAAATAATTTAATCTCAAATTAGATTTATTTTATTGATTAATTAAATTAATTGTGTTGGATTGATTAAGTTATTCATTTTCTTTGAATTAAAAGTGTTGGATTATTTTTGGGAAAAAAAAGTTTTAAAAGTTTTAAATTCTTTTGTTTGAAAAGAAATTTTAAATGTATTAAATTCTATTTGGAAATTCGAATTTTGATCTAAGTTATTTAAAATTCAAATATCTTCAAAATGCAATAACTTTGGGTGGAAAAGATATTTTCAAAGAGTTGACTCAATTTGGGGTGGATTTGGACAAGCCATGGAATTTCATTTTGAATTTGAATTTGAGTTTGGGGGAAAAATATTATATTTTCATTTTTTGTTTATTTTATGGAGGATGATTTTCAATTTGGAAAAAAAAGGGAGGGTTACAAAAAGAAAAGAAGGTTTTGGGTTTTTGGATTCAATCTTGGTTTGAAGGTAGAGATCTTGGAATGAAATGGTGGAGGAGTGCAATCTGCAAAGGAACTCAACATCAATTTTTTCTTCAAGTTCATGATCACATGTTTTATTATGGTCTTATTGTTTTGAAGTTTTGAGATTTTGGTTTCAATTTGAATGCAACTTTAGAAAAAAAATTTGGAAACCTCTTTGAAATAATGGAAGAAGAGGTGTTATGTATTGAAGCCCAACGGTCACCTGTTGGCTTTCCAGTTCTTGTGACCCTTCAACTGATCATTTGTAGTCTATTAAATAGCTGGTACTATTTCATTGTAGATGTAGTGTTTTTCAGTCATCAATAATATATTTCCTCTGCTCAGTGTGGATGTAGGCTATTTTGCCGAACCACGATAAATCTGGAGTTTTCTGTGTTCTGTTTTAATTACTATTTTCTTTCATTGTAATATTGAATTCTTAAATTCTACAATTGGTATCAGAGCAGGTTAGAGCTGTTGTTTGAAAATTGGTCAATAATTTTCAAAGCTATGGAAGAATTGAAAGTACAGAAATTTTCTGGAAAGAATTTCGAGATATGGAAAATTCAGATGAAATCTTTGTTGATTAAGCAAGACCTTTCTCTTGCGCTTAATGGAAAAGCAAAGAAGCCAGCTACCTTGAAAGATGAAGATTGGGAAACGCTTGATGAAAAAGCCAAGGCGACAATCTTTCTTGCATTAAGTGATAATGTATTGTATAATGTTGCAAATGAATCAACAACAAAGGAGGTATGGGACAAGCTCACTTCAACATATGAAATGGCATCTGCTGCGAATAAAGTTTTCATCATGAAGAGGTTATACAAGCTCAAGATGAGAGAAGGTGAAACTATGACAAATCATCTTAATGAGTTTAATACCTTGATTAGCCAAGCAAATTCAGTTGGCATGACGCAAGATGATGAGAACAAGGTTGTGCTATTACTAAGTTCTCTTCCTAACAGTTGGGATGGAGTTGTGACAACCATAAGCACTACGGCATCAAGCTCCAAGAAGTTGGCTTTTGATGAAGTTTCTTCCACTCTTCTCTCTGAAGATTTAAGAAGGAAAAATGATGAGCCCTCATCCGGTGATGCTCTCTCTATGGTGAGCACTGAAACTAGAGGAAGAAGCCAATATAGAGGCAGAAATAATCATAATCAGAGGTCCAAATCAGCTAGAAGATCACAATCTAGAGGAAGAGAAGGTGGTTGTTGGTTTTGTGGAAAGGCTGGTCATGTTAAGAAAGATTGTAGAAAGTATAAAAGGGTACAAGAAAGGGTGTTGGATAGTACAGCAAACATAGCTCTCTAGAAAATCTGAAGTATTTTCAAAATTTAAACATTTCAAGGCACTTGTTGAAAACCAAAGCGGACACAAAATAAAATGTCTAAAAACGGATAATGGAGGTGAATTTTGTTCTTTGGAGTTTGACAATTTTTGTGCAGATCATGGTATTCAAAGGATTAAGGTTGTCCCATATACTCCACAAGAAAATGGGGCAGCAGAAAGGCTCAATAGAACCATTCTTGAGAAAGCTCGATGTATGCTTTCCAATGCCAGCTTGGAGAAAGAGTTTTGGGCGGAGGCCTGTAACACAGTGGTTTATTTAATAAACCGAAGTCCTTCATCTCGGTTAGATTTTGGTATTCCAGAAGAGGAATGGTTGGGCAAGAGAATTTCATAGTCTCACATTCGGGTATTTCGGTGTCAAGCGTTCGTACATGTCCCTAAGGAGAAGAGGACCAAGCTTGACTTCAAATCTCATCAATGTATATTTGTTGGATATGGTGAAGATCAATTTGGCTATCGATTATGGGATCCTATCAGCAAAAAGCTTATTCGCAGTCGCGATGTAGTTTTTAATGAGAAAAATTTTCCAGCTATGAAGGAGGAAACACATATAAAGGAATACATTCCTTTATCCACATTTCACACAAATGTTTTTCAGAAAGGCCAATTGTAGCCTGTTTTGAATCCTCCCTTCTCTTCTACCACTACCAGTTCAAATAGTGAACATAATACACAGTCTGAAAACTTCTATGAAGAAGCACAAGTTCAGCCAGAACATAGTATTTTAACTCCCAATTTAAATAGGGGATTTCATAGTGACCAAGGCTATGAGGATGTAGTTACAGATACATGTCATGGTAGTGACAAGGATACAGAGGTAGGCTGTCAAGGATTGAATGGCGACTCATCCAATAAACAAGAATTACGCAGGTCAACAAGACAAAGGAAGGTCCCTTCCAAAATTTTTGATTATGAATTATTCTTTGCTGAAGAGGCAGATCCAGAATTATTAATTTCTGAGCAAGTTGAACCAGCAAATTACAAAGAAGCATGTTTGAGCAGCATTAAGGATAAATGGATGGCTGCTATGAATGAAGAAATGAGTTCTTTGGAAGCCAATCAAACTTGGGATTTGGTCTCTTTACCACCAAATCGTAAACCTCTTAAGAACAAGTGGGTATACAGATTGAAATATGAAGGTGGAGGTTGTAAACGCTACAAGGCCAGATTAGTGGTAAAGGGGTATGCTCAGCAACAAGGGATCGACTTCAATGAAATCTTCTCCCCAGTTGTTAAAATGACAACCATTCGAACTGTTTTGGGACTAGCAGCTGTATGGGATCTTGAATTGGAGCAGCTTGATGTCAAGACTGCCTTCTTACATGGTGATGTAGATGAGGAGTTGTATATGGAGCAGCCTCAAGGCTTCATCCAAAAAGGGCAAGAACATCTTTATTGCAGACTGAAGCGTAGCTTGTATGGGCTCAAGCAAGCCCCACGACAGTGGTATTTGAAGTTTGATCATTTCATGGTTGCTCACAATTTCATTAGATGTGAATCAGACCCATGTGTTTACTATAAGAAACTACCTAATGGGCAGTTTGTCATTCTTTTACTATATGTTGATGATATGTTATTAGCTGGTACAAGTCCTAGGATTGTTAATGAATTGAAGATTCAATTGGCAAGCAAGTTTGCTATGAAGGACTTAGGGGCAGCAAAGAAGATTCTTGGCATGACAATCACCCGAGATAGGAAGAAGAAGGAGATCACTTTGTCACAAAAGGAATACATTGACAAAGTAGTTGAAATATTTGGTATGGCTGATGCTACTGTTGTTTCTACTCCACTTGCTCCACATTTTCAGTTATCTTCTGATTTGTGCCCACATACACAAGAGGACAGGGATTTCATGGAAGGAGTTCCTTACAAATCAGTAGTTGGTAGCATTATGTATGCTATGGTTTCTACACGTCCCGACATTGCTCATGCAGTGGGAGTTGTGAGTAGATTCATGAGCAATCCCGGAAAGATTCATTGGGAGGCTGTTAAGTGGATATTGAGGTATCTAAAAGGGACTTCTAATTTTGCTTTATGCTTTAATGGCAATAATGTTTTGCTACAAGGTTTCACTGATTCTGATCTTGTCGGAGACTTAGACAAAATGAGATCTACTACTGGTTATACCTTCATGTTTGCTGGGG
Organism: Sequoia sempervirens; assembly: GCA_007258455.2. NCBI lineage: Eukaryota > Viridiplantae > Streptophyta > Pinopsida > Cupressales > Cupressaceae > Sequoia > Sequoia sempervirens. Next base: position 30,428 of record VDFB02161451.1, on the reverse strand, counting down.
CTGCCATTAGTTGGGCCTCAAGGCTGCAACATTCAGTTGCTCTTTCTTCTGCTGAAGCTGAGTACTTGGCACTTTCAGAAGGTGCTCGAGAGATGATTTGGTTGCAGCGACTACTTGGTGATATGAAATATCAACAAAATGACTACATTCTGTTTTGTGATAGTCGCAGTGCCATTTTTATGGCTCACAATCATACATCTCAGTGACGTTCAAAACACATAGACATTCATGCTCATTTTGTGCGTCACATGGTTGAAGAGGGAAAGTTGAAGGTTGTTAAAATTGACACAAAGGTCAATCTAGCAGATATTTTCACTAAGGTTGTAACCAAAGAGAAGCTCGAATGTGCAAGAACTTCTCTTGGTCTTGTTAAGCTAAAGTAAATCAGCAGGTAGAGCAGGGGAATGTTTGATCAGTTGAGGTATCCGTTGTACTTCAGGTGGGAGATTGTTATGTATTGAAGCCCAACGGTCACCTGTTGGCTTTCCAGTTCTTGTGACTCTTCAACTGATCATTTGTATTCTATTAAATAGCTGCTGCTATTTCATTGTAGATGTAGTGTTTTTCAGTCATCAATAATATATTTCCTCTGCTCAGTGTGGATGTAGGCTATTTTGCCGAACCACGATAAATATGGAGTTTTCTGTGTTCTGTTTTAATTACTGTTTTCTTTCATTGTAATATTGAATTCTTAAATTCTACAAGAGGAAACAAAGATAGATTCTTGCAATAGAAATGAAATGGAAAAGAAAACAAGGAAAAAATCAAACAATGAAAAAATTGAAAGGGAACCAAAAGAAAATTTCATTTTAAACTAAAATTTAAACCCAGATTTGTGCTGGCAAATTTATTTCTTGTTGCAAAATTTTATTGTGCAATTGCATAGCTTGGCTAAAAATGGATATTTTAGTTGTATATTTAAAAATATACATACCAGTATATTTTATAAATATACTAGTTTTTATTATTCTTAGAAAAAGAAAATTTTGGTTTTTAAAAATTTTACACAGAAAAATTGGATTTGCCCTGTATTTCTTAACTGTGTATTTGGGGAGTTTTATTTTTTTGTATTTAAAAGAAATTTAATTAAAATAAAATTTTATTAGATATTGTGGGGAGGCAAGGGAAGCCAACCCCCATCACCACCCAGCCTCAAGGGAGGCAAGCTGTGTGTGAAGCACACAGGACGCTGCCCAAAGGGAGGTGGACTGTGTGTCTAACAGACAGGTCGTCACCCCAAAGGGAGGCAGACTATGTGCCTAGCACACAGGTCACCGCCCATGATGGAGGCAGGCTGTGTGGGAAGCACATAGGCCACCGCCCATGAGGGAGGCGGGCTGTGTGCATGACACACAGGTTGTTGCCCTTTGGAGGCTGACCTACATGCCCTAGTTTGGGGGTCCGCATTTTTATTATAATTTTTTTTTTATTATTAAATTTTTATTTTAAAATATATTTAATATATATAATTATATATAATATATAATATGTATTTTATATAATATATACTATATATAATATGTATATTATATATTTTAAAATTTTATTTAAATGTTTTTGTTTATAATTGGTTATTAATATATTGGTTATTAATACATTTATATATATATATATTAATAGATTTTATTTGTATTTTAATTGGAAATAATTGATTTATTTTAATGAAGTAGAGTTAAATTTGAAATTATAAATTGTATATTTAAATGTAATCAATTTAAGATTATCTTATTGTCTCAATTATTGACTTAATAATGATTTTACTGTAAAACAATTGATTTTAATCATTTTGTGTAGTGAAGAGATAAACTCTAGGTAACCACATTATGCAACATCTTTTAACACCTTAATGTTGTCATCCATCTAGAGTTGAGTTATGTATCGACCTTGCTTAGAGCAATTTTATGACTATTGTGTTATGTACAAGTAGCTACTTTATAATGAAATGATTTAATTGGTAAGTGGGATTTTAGTATATTTAAATGTTAATAGGAAACCTAAGAAAACCTTTAGATTTAAATTCATTATAGTTGTTCAAATGTGCGAGAAGTTATTTAATGAGGGAATGTTTTTAAAGGAAATAGTTATTTTAAAGTGATATGTTGTAAATTGAAGAAGTAAATATTTATTTTACTATTATTTAAAAGTAATTAGGGAATTTAATATTTGGTTTAAATTTCATCTTTTTCCTAAAAGAGACGTTATTAAATTAGTGTTATCAAGGCAATAAAATACTGACTGTTAATGAAGGAAATGGGTTTAGGAAATCTGAATATAGATTTAATTCCTGTTTGATTTCCCTTCTTGAATGTGTACTTCAGTTTTTGCTTTGGTGAATTGTTTGGAAGGGTTGTTAAGTCTTCCAAAAGGGGTTTAACTTTTGGGGTTGTGGTATTATGTTAGACAACTATTGTATTTCCTTGGGTAGGGCATATAATTGTATCCTGTTGTATTATCTGATTTTCACAAACGGGAATGGTCTATTTCTCCTATGGTTTAAGAGTGGTTTATGTGAATTGTGCCTCCTATGGAAGGAGTGGTTTATGATCTTTGTTTCCTCCTGTGTTTGGAGAGGGTTTTAACCTTTGTTGCCTCCAGTGTCTGGAAAGGGTTTTGACATTTGTTTCCTCCTGTGTTGGAGTGGATTTTCATTTTATGTTCCTCCTAGAGTTGGAGGGGTTTTATCTTGTTGGTTTGCACTTGTGATTCCCTTGGTAATTTTTTTTATTTGGTATGTTGTCAAGTAGAAGAGTGGCTTCTGTTAGGGGCCAAAGCCCAAAGAGGTAAACTGAGAAACCATCAGAAGTTGTTTAATCAAGTGATAACTAAATTAATGTACTTAGAAGCTAGGTAATATTTCACACTAATTAAGATAATTGAGCCCTGCTCATGGACGCAAGAGCTTGTATAGACTTGGGATAAGACAGGAAGGCTTGGAATGGCAAGGTCATCTATCTTGTCTCTACAAGAGGTATTTGATTCTGTATGAGTGAGCATGGGTGTCGAGATTCGGTAGAGGCCACCAGGGAAACCCATAGTGGGGGTCGAAGCCTAGGAAGATTCCCAGAGGAGATCCCATGATGAGCTATCTGATGACATTGTTTCTATGACAACAGTTGGCATTTGGTTTTATGTGTATGGTCTTTGTATCATGCTCAATCTATTTTATTTCTAGAAGCAATGTGACCTATGTTAGTAATGTTGGAGTTGTACTTGTGTTATCCTTATGAATGTTTGGTTCATGTGTTTGGTTGTGTTAGTGCGAGTTAGCATGTGTCTAGGGTTGGAAAGTCTTGTCTAGAATTCCTTGTTTCTATCTCCTAGCATGGGGGGTGAGCCTTTGGGTATCACATGGTTGGGTGGAACGTGCACCTTAATCCATTGGATTGTGTTCTTGTTTGTGTGGATGATATTTCTAGTTGGAGAGCTCATGGGATCCAGTACTTCATGCTTTATTCTTTTCCGTTATTAGTGCAATTTATTACCCCTCTGTGTATCAAGGTGGAAGTTGTTATTTGTAACCTTGTATATTGGAATTACATCATTTAGGGAATGAGGGTTGTAATCATATTGTAAAGATTATTATTGGGAACATGTGGTATTTCTTATGCCTTGTTGTAATTTTATCATATATGGAATGTATGAGTATTTAATTTGTTAAGTAATAAAATGTTATGTTTTTAATTCATGTTCTTGATTGGGTTTTAAGTAATCCTAGTCTCATAACCGTAGAGGTTGTTGGCAATCGATAGTGATCTTGCATGTTATTTGTACTTAAACAAAAAATAATAATATGTTTGTGTAGTAAATTGTAACTTCCTCCAAAGTTGCATGGCGGGGCATTGCACATGGTATCAGAGCCTAGGTTTAAACATTGGGTACTCTAGGATAATGTGGAACCCATTAAGCTGTTAGTTGCGTAGGTTATTCTCTGGGCACTATGAGCCATGGTGTTGACCCAGGTGATTTGTTCGTTGGTTTATGATTTCCTTTTGGGTTGATCTCACTTGTCTACCCAGAAGTTGTTGTGAGGTAGTGTAGGTCCAATGGTGCAGGAAACTAGTGGAAATGATAGGATCCTTGGTGTAGTGTACAATGCACTGATATCCTTCCTACTGGAAGAATGCATTATGGACAATTGTGTCTAGTGTGTGAATTTGGTGTGTTGTGTGTGGTGGACGAAAACCAGTATTGTTGTTATTTTCGCTCTTGCATGTCTTGTTAGTTGGGGTTAGGCTGCGAGCCTACTAAGAAGTGTGTTTTAATTGGTTCCCTTCTTACTGCATGGCTCTTTCATTGTGTAAAGGGTTATGATGCTTGAGTGGTGTAGGAGTGTGGTTGGGTGTGTTCCAAGTGCTTGTTATGGTGAGATAGTCATAGGACCTCTTGCCTTGAGTGCCTTAGTATGGCGTTTTAGAGGGTTGAGTTTTCCAACCTTGTCTTGAGTTGTGGAGGAATGATGCCTCCCAGGTCTTGCCTTACCCTTCAGGATTGGAGTGATTCCCTTGGATGAGAGTGTCCTAAGTTTGAGATTGATTACTTCCCTATATCCTATGTTGCGGGTGAGCATGTTGGACCTTAGTTTGTTGATGGGTTGCAGGAGACATGTGCTCCCTAAAATTACCCTCACTTGGTTTCTTTGCTCATGTTGTGGGAAGGTCTGTTTGACCTTGAGGGTGCCAAGAAGTTCCTTTGGTGTTTATTCTCTTCTGGAGTCTTGTTGTGTTTTCTTCACCATGCAAGTATCTGATGCATGTTTTCTTGTGCTTTACCCCATTGTGCAAGTGATTTCCTAATTGACCCTATGTGGTTTTGGAGTTGCTTTTGCATGTTATATTGTTTTGAAATTATGAAATATGGTAATAGAAAATGAACGATCAAGTGGTTAGTTCATAGAGATTTGTGCATGCTCTCATATGGCTATTGCATTTGTGTGAAGTGATCGTGTGATGATGAAACCATGATTGCATTTGTTCCTATGTTAGAACTGTAAATAACTCTTGTCTTCTCTCTCTTTTCATTAGCTTAACGAAGATGTTAGCCCTTGAGTGTGTGGTGTGTTGAAACCCATGGTATGTTGTATCTTATGAGAAAATGTGTATGTATTCATGAAGGTTTTTTTTATTAGATCAAACCTTGGGTAAAGGACCTAAGCCCCCAAGTTGCATTCATAGTCATGGAAAACGTATAATATGAATAGAAAATTGTTTTGCAATAAGTAAAATTTTAGAGAAAAGGGATTAGTGAAACCATTGCATGTTAATGATAATTGCATAATAGGTGCAACTTGTTGGTGAGGCCTATAGTCCCCAAATTTATTGTTAAGTCTTAAGAAATCATGTAGATGTTAAATTATTGTACCTGGACTCAAAATGCAAAATGGTAAATGTAGGTTGAAGTGTTGAATACCTTGTCTTGGGTAAACATTGTAATGCTATTGCACTATGTGTGAAAAATAAATATGGATAGCATATGTGTGTAGTAAGGTGATTTAACACTTAAGTAATAAAAGTGAATGTGAATGTGAGAGTTATCATGGCATTGTTGATTTACTCCACGTAGCATTAGGATATATTGTATGGATTATTTGTGTTGGACTTGGCTTTTGGTTCATGGATTCTTGTATCAAGGATTAGTATGTTGTTTTTTGGTATCCAGATGGACCCATGTGTGGCCTTGTGATGAGTCTCGGTGATGTGTATTGGTGCATATGTGTATTATGTATGTTAATCCATGGATATGTGTTTTGGAGTTTTGGTTGGTGGTTGCTTCACCATGTTGATTTGTATAGAGTGACATTGTACTTGGTTAAGTTGATCATACCACGAGTTGCTGCTATTTTTATGTTGAGATATGGAGTGGTTCAGTTTTAGAACCTTTGATTTTGTGTGATTTTAAGGAATTGGTACTAAGGTTACTTGCAGGCTTCCAGGAGTAAGCCTTACCCTAGGGGGGGAGGATGTAACAACCCTCCATTTTGGGCTCTTTGTTCGGAAATGTTTTCTATGTTATGCCTTGTTTCTGCTAACACTTGAATTAAGGTGCTTGGTTGCTATTTGATCACTGACTCTTAAGCAATGTGAATGTTCTATTTTGATGTGATGGTATTTTACTCTAATGTTATCATTAAGGCATCCTTTGGATTAGCTTACTGGATATTTGAAATTAACAATGCTTTATGCTTTTGATTATATTATTCATGTTAGATTCTACAGTTAGTAATATTGTATTGGTGAAGGGGACATGATTATATCACTTGCATGCGAGTGCCTGTGATTCTATGATTTCCCCTTCACGATGTGTCTACTATATTATAGGCATGTTCGACACTTGTTTTCTTTGCAGGACTGTAGGTACATGACATCAACTCCACCTGGGTTCATAGGTCCGAGCGTGTCCATTGACCAACGGTAGTCGATTGGGAGATAGTAGCTAGGTTTATCATGCCAAATCATCCCCCTAGTCATAGTGTGTTGTCGGATCATAGTCGAGTGTAGTGGTTATATGTTGTCCCTTTCACCTTATTTTTTTATTTAAATTCAAGATAAAAAGTAAATAAATGGCTTTTGTAGTTAAGTTGTTTAAATAAATCTCGCTATATTGTTAAAAATGTTATTTAATTTAATTAATAAAATAATTTAATCTCAGATTAGATTTATTTTATTGATTAATTAAATTAATTGTGTTGGATTGATTAAGTTATTCATTTTCTTTGAATTAAAAGTGTTGGATTATTTTTGGGAAAGGAAAGCTTTAAAAGTTTTAAATTCTTTTGTTTGAAAAGAAATTTTAAATGCATTAAATTCTATTTGGAAATTGGAATTTTGTTCTAAGTTATTTAAAATTCAAATATCTTAAAAATGCAATAACTTTGGGTGGAAAAGATATTTTTAGAGAGTTGACTCAATTTGGGGTGGATTTGGAGAAGCCATGGAATTTCATTTTGAATTTGAATTTGAGTTTGCGGGAAAAATATTATATTTTCATTTTTTGTTTATTTTATGGAGGATGATTTTCAATTTGGAAAAAAAAGGGAGGGTTGCAAAAAGAAAAGAGGGTTTTGGGTTTTTGGATTCAATCTTGGTTTGAAGGTGGAGATCTTGGGATGAAATAGTGGAGGAGTGGAATCTGCAAAGGAACTCAACATCAATTTGTTCTTCAAGTTCATGATCATAGGTTTTATTCTTGTTTTATTATTTTGATGTTTTGAGATTTTGGTTTCAATTTGAATGCAAGTTTAGAAAACAAATCTAGAAACCTCTTTGAAATCATGGAAGAAGAGGAAATAAAGATCGATTCTTGCAATAAAAATGAAATGGAAAAGAAAACAAGGAAAGAATCAAACAATGAAAAAATTGAAAGGGAACCGAAAGAAATTTTCATTTCAAACTAAAATTTAAACCCAGTTTTTTGTTGGAAAATTTATTTCTTGTTACAAAATTTTATTGTGCAATTGCACAGCATGGCTAAAAATGGATATTTTACTTCTATATTTATAAATATACATACCAGTATATTTTATAAATATACTGGTTTTTATTATTCTTGGAAAAATAAAATTTTGGTTTTTAAAAATATTACATAGAAAAATTGGGTATGCCCTGTATTTCTTAACTGTGTATTTGGGGAGTTTTTTTTTTTTGTATTTAAAAGAAATTTTATTAGATATTGTGGGGAGGTAGGGGAAGCCAACCCCCATCACCACCTTGGCACGTTGTGTGTGAACCACATAGGTTGCCACCCAAAGGGAAGTGGATTGTGTGCCTAGCACACAGGCCGTCGCCCCAAAGGGAGGCGAACTATGTTCCTAGCACACATGCTACCACCCACGAGGGAGGCAGGTTGTGTACGAAGCACACAAGCCACCTCCCATGAGGAAGGCGAGCTGTGTGCACAGCACACAAGCCACTGCCCTTTGGAGGCCGACCTGCGTGCCCTAGTTTGGGGGTCTGTGATTTTATTATAAAAAGTGTTTTTTATTATTAAATTTTTATTTTGAAATATATTTAATATATATAATTATAAATAATATATAATATCTATTTTATATATTATATACTATATATAATATGTATTATATATTTTAAAATTTTATTTAAATGTTTTTGTTTATAATTGGTTATTAATATATGTATATATATTAATAGATTTTATTTGTATTTTAATTGGAAATAATTGAGTTATTAATGAAGTAGAGTTAAATTTGAAATTATAAATTGTATATTTAAATGTAATCAATTTAAGATTATCTTATTGTCTCAATTATTGACTTCATAATGATTTAACTGTAACACAATTGATTTTAATCATTTTGTGTAGTGAAGAGATAAACTCTAGGTAACAACATTATGCAACATCTTTTAACACCTTAATGTTGTCATCCATCTAGAGTTAAATTATGTATCGACCTTGCTTAGAGAAATTTTATGACTATTGTGTTATGTCCAGGTAGCTACTTTATAATGAAATGATTTAATTGGGAATTGGGATTTTAGTATATTTAAATTTTAATGGGAAACCCAAGTAAACCTTTAGATTTAAATTCATTATCGTTGATCAAATGTGCGAGAAGTTATTTAGTGAGGGAATGTTTTTATAGGAAATAGTTATTTTAAAATGATATGTTGTAAATCAAAGAAGTAAATGTTTATTTTACTATTATTTAAAAGTAATTAGGGAATTTAATATTTGGTTTAAATTTCATCTTTTTCCTGAAAGAGACGTTATTAAATTAGTGTTATTAAGGAAATAAATTACTGAATGTTAATTAAGGAAATGGGTTTAGGAAATCCGGATATAGATTTAATTCTTGTTTGATTTCCCTTCTTGAATGTGTACTTCTTCGGTTTTCGCTTTTGGGAATTGTTTGGAAGGGTTGTTAAGTCTTCCAAAAGGGGTTTAACTTTTGGGGTTGTGGTATTATGTTAGACAACTATTGTATTGCCTTGGGTAGGGTGTATAATTGTATCATGTTGTATTATCTTGTTTTCATAAATGGGGATTGTCTGTGTCCTGTGGTTTAAGAGTAGTTTATGTGAATTGTGCCTCCTATGGAAGGAGTGGTTTATGATCATTGTTTCCTCCTATGTTTGGAGAGGGTTTTAACCTTTGTTGCCTCTAGTGTCTAGAGAGGGTTTTGACTTTTGTTGCCTCCTGTGTTGGAGTGGATTTTCATTTTATGTTCCTCCTAGAGTTGAAATGGTTTTATCTTGTTGGTTTTCACTTGGGATTCCCTTGGTGATTATTTTTATTTTGTATCTTGTCAAGTAGAAGAGTGGCTTATGTTAGGGGCCATAGCCCAGATAGGTAAACTGTGAAACCTTCAAAAGTGGTTTAATCAAGTGATAACTAAATTAATGTACTTAGAAGCTAGGTAATATTTCACACTAATTAAGATAATTGAGCCTCAATCATGGATGCAAGGGCTTGTATACACATGGGATGAAATAGGAAGGCCTGGAATGGCAAGGTCATCTATCTTGTCTCTATGAGAGGTATCTGATTCTGCATGAGTGAGCATGGGTGTCAGGATTCGGTAGAGACCACCAAGGAAACCCACAGTGGGGGCTAGAGGCTAGGAAGATTCCCAGAGGAGATCCCATGACCAACTATGTGATGACACTTTTTCTATGACAACAGTTGGTATTTGGTTTTATGTGTATGGTCTTCGTATCATGCTTGATCTATTTTATTTCTAGAAGCAATGTGACCTATGTTAGTAATGTTGGAATTGTACTTGTGTTATCCTTATGGATGTTTGGTTCATGTGTTTGGTTGTGTCAGTGTGAGTTAGCCTATTTTTAGGGGTGGATGGTCTTGTCTAGAATTCCTTGTTTCTATCTCCTAGCACAGGGGGTGAACCTTTGGGTATCACATGGTTGGGTGGAATGTGCACCTTAATCCATTGGGTCGTCTTCTTGTTTGTGTGGATGAGATTTCTAGTTCGAGAGCTTGTGGGATCCAGTACTTCATGCTTTATTCTTTTCTGTTATTAGTGCAAATTATTACCCCTCTTTGTGTCAAGCTGGAAGATGTAATTTGTAACCTTGTATATTGGAATTATGTCATTTGGGGATTGAGGGTTGTAATCATATTGTAAAGATTATTATTGGGAACATGTGGTATTTCTTATGCCTTGTAATTTTATCATATAAGGAATGTATGAGTATTTAATTTGTTAAGTAATTAAATGTTATGTTTTTAATTCATGTTCTTGATTGGGTTTTAAGTAATCTCAGTCTTGTAACCTTAGAGGTTGTTGGTAATGGATAGTGATCTTGCATGTTATTTGTACTTAAAAAAAAAATAGTACGTTTGTGTAGTAAATTGCAACTTCCTCTAGGGTTGTGTGGTAGGGCATTACACCAAAATTTGCGCAAATTGACTAGGTTCCCCTGCACCATACACTTGGGGAGAAAAGAATCTCAAGCTCCACCTAAGATCAGCTTTTGAACAATTGTTCCATGCCTTTTAATATCCACCTCTATCATCCATGTTGCATCTTCATGAGGGATACCTTTCCAATTAACAAGATATTCATTATAGACTTTGTGCCTTGTTTTCTTCACCTCCTTTGTGGCCAAAATATTTTCTTCACCTACAAACATGGATCCTTTGAAAGGATAAAGGTTAGAAACATTAAATATTAGAGAGATAGCAAGTCTAGGAGGGAGTTCTATCTTATAGGAATTCTTACCAAATTTGTCGACCACCTTGCATGGCCCAATATTTTTCATCTATAGCTTTGTTTATTTTCACTTTGGTGACCTTTCCTTCCTCAAATGTGCAAGTACTAAATCTCCCACCTTGAATTGAACATTTCTTCTCTACAAATTTGTATGTTTCTTGTATTTTTCAACACTTTTTTAATGGTTTTCTCTAACCTGCTAGTTTATTTCCCTGATGGCCTCTACAAATCCTTCTCCCTAAGCACTCCTCTTATCCATTCCACTCAAATCCATGAGCTCAAACAAAACTCTAGGTTTCAATCCATACACAACCTCAAATGGGATTCTCCCAATGCTCCTATTGATAGAATGATTATAGGCATACTCATCTTGTAGAATAACCAAGTCCCATTGTTGTCCATATTCCTTTGTGAGACACCTAAGTAGATTTCCAAGTGACTTATTTACTACTTTAGTCTTCCCATCCATTTGTGGATGATAGGTAGTACTAAAGATCAAATTTGTTCCAGCTTCCTCTAAAGAGTCATCGAAAAGTGACCTATAAAATTTGAATCCTTGTCTGATACAATAGTCAATGGGAACCCATGAATTATAAATATCTCTTTGAAAAATAACCCTGCAATATAAGAAGCATCACTTGTGCACAAGTTGCATGGAATAAAATGAGCCATTTTACTAAATCTATCAACAACATACACAATGTCATAACCCCTCTGAGGTTTTGGAAAACCTAACCCAAAATTCATACTAAGAGACTCCCATGGTCTATTAGGTACTAGTAAGGGCTGGTCAAGACCTACATTTAAATTGGAACACTTGGCTCATTGGAAAATTACACAACTTTCCACAAACTTTTTTGACATCCACTTGCATCTTTGGCCAATAGTAAAATCTCCTTACCTACTCCAATTTTTTATAACACCAAAATGACCCCCTAAGTTTCCACAATGTTTCTCTTTTATCAAGTTAGTTCTGATGGAGCTCACTTTGGAATGCATAACTGAGCACCCCTGAAAAATAACCCATCTTGTAACAGAAAATCAAATATTCATCATGAAAATCACCCTTAAACTGGTCACAAACAACATATACCTGTTTAAAGTCATCATGTCCTTCATACATACCTTTCAAGGCATCTATTCCCACACTTTGAAGTTGAATTTCTTGCACCAACATTAAACTTCTGCTCAAAGCATCTACCACCTTGTTTGAATATCCTTTTTTGTGCTTTATGCTAAAAGTAAAACTTTGTAGGTACAAGCCTCCCATTTAATATTTCTATGGCTCAACTTGTCATGGCTATTCAAGAAACTCAAAGCATGATTGTTAGTAAAAATAATAAATTCCTTGGGAAGGAGATAGTGTCTCCACTTTTTCAATGCTTGCACCATTGCATACAATTCTAAGTCATATGTCGAATACTTCCTTTTGGCCTCATTAATATTTTCACTAAAAAATACTACAGGTTTGCCCTCTTGACTCAAGACTACACCAATTGCAAACCCACTTGCATCACACTCTATTGTGAAGATTTTTTTTGAAATTAGGCAATGCAAGGATGGGTTGTTGTGCCACTCTATTTTTTAGATATTGAAAGTTTTTCTCTGCCTCATCAACCCATTGAAACCTTTTCCTTTTGTCCCCTTTTATGGTGTCAATAATTGGAGAGCAGATATGATTGAAATTATTTATACATTTCCTATAGAAACTAGCAAGACCATGAAAGCTTCTTACCTTCCCTACTGATTTTGGAGTTGGCCAACTAATAATTGCTTCTACTTTGGTGGGATCCATCTTCAATGAACCTTTAGAGATGAAAAAACCAAGGAACACTAGTTCCTATTTTATGAATTCACATTTTTTTAGATTTATCATCAAATTCTTTTCATTTAACTTCTACAAAACCATATCAAGATGTTCCAAGTGTTCTTCCTTGGTCTTACTAAACACAAGTATGTCATCCAAGTATAAAACGACAAATTTACCTATGAAAGGATTCAAAACCTCATTCATTAACCTCATAAAAGTGCTTAGACCATTTGAAAATTAAAATGGCATTACCATCCATTCATACAACCCATCATTAGTTTTAAAAGTTGTTTTCCACTCATCCCCTTCTCTTATCCTAATCTGATGATAGGCACTTTTAAGGTCAATCTTTGAAAAATAGAAAGCTCCTCCTTAACAATCCATCAAATCCTCCATCCTAAGTATTGGAAACTTGTACCTTATAGCTATTTTGTTGATTTCCAAGTTGAATCGATTCACATTCTCCAATCTCCACTTTTTTAGGTGCCAACACTATAGGAACAACACATGGAAAATTTAAAATTTCCCTTATGAGACCCTTATCCAACAACTCTTGTATTTTTTTCCTTATTTCTTTATTTTATTCAAGAGTCATCTTGTATGAAGCCTCATTGGTTAATTTTGCACATGGTATAAATTTTATGTGGTGGCTCACATCTCTAATGGGTGGCAATGAACTAGGGTGTTCATCAAAAACTATGTCTTGATACTTATTCAACAAAGTTTGTACTTCCTTGGGCACATTATCCATGATTTCTGCTGTCAAAATAGATTTAGGTTATGATTGCATACCCCTAACCACCTTCCTCTTTCATGGTTTTCAAGAATTATTTCTCCCCAATTAATATGACACTTGACCCAACTTGAGTATCTGCATTGCCATCTTGCAAAGGAGTGGGAGTAAAGGGCACACTATATTTCTCAATGACATAAGTATTTTTCTTCCCATCACACTTGGATTTTCTATCATACTACCAAGGTCTTCCTAGTAGCAAGTGACAAACATCCATTGGGATGATGTCACACAATATTTTTTCTTTATACCCCCAAATGTTAAACTCTATCCATGTTTTTTCATTGACCAAGACTTGTTGATCCTTATTTAGCCAAGAAACCTTATAAGCTATGGGGTGTGGAATCCTTTTCATCTTTAGTTTTTCAACCATCTCCAAAGAAAATAAATTAACAATTGAACTAAAATCTACAACAACCTTACATACCTTGCCTTGTGATTTGCAAGTTGTTATGAACAAAGACTTTCTTTGAGGAGGCTCCTTCACCACAGCAACCTTTAGTAGTGTTCTTCTCATCATCAAATTTTCTCCAACCTTTGGAGCAACATGTTGAAAAGGAGAGTTAACTCTCTCACATTCTTCCTCTTGCACCAACTGTGTTCTCCTTTCACCACCATGTGACGATGAATATTGTTTCTCCGGGAACTTCCATGCTTGATGGCCAAATTGGTTACTATAGACACATAAAAATGACCTAGGCCTACAAGCTCTATTTTACCACTTTCATCCTAGCATAATTCTGACATTTAATTACGTCCTTGGTCCACTTTCCACTATTAATTAAATAATTGATTATTATTTAATTAATTCACGTCTCTTTCATTCTTCATGATTATTAAATAAATAAATTATATTTATTTATTCAATACGTCACTAAGGGTCTATAATCTTCTTACAATTAAATAAATTTATTAATTTATTTAATTACCTTTGTTCATTTATGTCTTCTTGATTATTAAATAAATGAATTTTATTTATTTATTTAGTATGTCACTAATTCTCATAATTAAATGTATTTATGGGTATGTGTAGGATCATCATGGATAAAATAGGCCCTTAAGTGGCAAAAAATTTAGAAAAATCAGAGTTAGGCAACTTGACGTAAAAATTTGAATAAGTTATCAATATTATTTCAAAAAAATGTAAGAATAGAACTTTTAGCAAATTGAATGTAATTTCTAAACTAATAGGTTTTTTTAAAAAGAAAAAAAATCTATTTGGTGAAAATTTAAAATTTCAATGTAGTAGTACTTAAATTTCAAGGAAAAAATAAGTAGGTGTTTGACTGACCACCCTAACCATAATAAAATGATAATATCTTTTTATAATATTTTAGATATAAGTAGAGGACTCATGTCCCGATGTGATGCATATTTTTTTGTAATTTTTTCTAAGTAAATAATTAATTATGATTTTTTTATTACAACTTTTAGAAAATATAAAAAATTGTATGTTTGACCACCTTAACTTTGTCAAAACTTCAAGAAATTCAATTTTTTGTTTTTTAATCCCATATTATGTGAAACATAGAATGTGATGCATGTTTTGGATTCAAAAAATGCGATACTTTTTGAAAGCTATAGATGCTTTTCAATTAGCCTATCAATCAGTACTTTAGTCATAATTTGAATAGAAAATGAATAATAATTACTTATTAAATTCAAAGTAAAACATAATTTATATTGGTGGAAATCTAAGAATCTCCTTTAAAACCCCTTTTCATTTCATCAATTTTGGATTAAAAAAATGTTGTGCACCACATACCCATCATATTGCCACTTTTTGGCCCATCATGATCCTACACATACCCTTTTTAATTTATTTAATTATTGGTCATAATCTTCTAAATTAAATAATTATCTTTAATTATTTAATTACCTAATTTAACATTTCTCTCATTTTAAATAAATAAAATTATTTAAAATGATTTCATTTTATTAACTGTCACTTCATTATGGTAAATAATCTGAAAATTGATTATTTATTGTCACACAAAATCCATATTTTGAATTAATTTAATTCAAAATTGTAATCTTCTTCCAAAAATCAAGTAATTGAGAAAATTATTGATTTTCCAAATCTGGTTTTCAGTTCAATTCTTATCCTCTTGATTTTTTAAATCTTACAAATAAAACAATCTTTATATTCTTGATTTCAAAAATCTTTATCTTTTTGGCTAATTGTCACATTTATTCTCGATTGTCAATTTGATTTTATCAAATGACATATTGACCACTAATTTAATGATTTCATCCTAACCCTAATTAGGGATTGTTACATGAAATCTCGTCCACTGATCTTAGGCTTTGTTAGCTTTTAATCTCCTCTGTCTATCCAAAATTGCATTTTCTATAAAATGCCAATTTGCTCACATTCTCAGGACCACAACTTCATTATTCTGATATATTCATGCTTAGAATTTACTTGGTATTTAGCTTATTTAATTTTATTTTTTTTCATAGGCATTTTGTCATCAAATTCTTCAAAACTTGCAAAGGGCTTGGTCATAGTCATTTTCTCACACACACAAGTATGAAGGAAACAATCATACGTTGCAAGCTAGAAAGTGCTATGGAAATGAATCATGGAAGCAATGAGTAATAGGTATAGCTGCTTTAATTTGCTTAAGCATTCAATGTATTTCATAGTTTCTTTGGGTTTGGTGAATTAATCTAATCTGCTAACCTACTTGAAAAATGCCCATTGATACATTGGTGAACCCGACGCTATTTTTTTTTGTTTTATGTAGGATTTTTTAGTTTTCTTTTTTTTTTTGCTAGTATAGGTATGGAACGATGCATTTGACTTGTTCAAAGCTGCATCCATTGCATCATGATGTATTTGACATCTCAAATTCCACACTCACTCCGATGAGCTGCAATAGAAGTCTAGAAAACTACATTTGAAAGACCAAGCCGAATTTGAAGATTCAATCGATGCATTTGCCTATTAAACCAAAACATGGGGCCATGACACAATCAATATGATGTGATACATTTCCTAGTAAAATTTCTTTTAAAATTTTGCATTTGGGTTTTTCTATTTTCTATTTTTGTTTTTTTACATTCTATTTTTCTTCTGCATTTTTCTAGCATAGGGGTTTTTCATGTTATTAATCTTTGTTTTCAGTGTGTGGTGGTTACATTTTATGGGTCCATGACTATTTCAGAAGAAACACCTAACAAGTTTCTTTTGCAAAGTCGAGTGTCCAAGATTCATTTGAAAACATTGTGCTTTTTCTTTTCAAAGTTGAAAACATTTCTTTTGGTGCATTTAAAATCAACATGCTTTTAATTCTCTCTTATTGTGTTTGAAATTGATAGGTGAATATGCTCTCACCCTGTGCAAACTAGGTGATCAGAAAGTTATACCCACCTTGTCCTTGTGTAACCTTGATGCAATAACTAAAGCATCCTCTCCCCTTGCACAGTCATGTGATCCTAGGTGTAGAGAAATGATTATTGCCTCTAGAAATTGGGCCTATCAGGGGATTTCATCACCTCTAGGTGACTCAAACTAGCAATGGAGCTAAAGCCAAGCTACCCCCGACTAGCATATAAATGTGAATCTTAAGGGAAAACCTAAGATTGCATGTGTGGATATGCCATATAGACCAAGTAGTACTCCCCAAAACCCTGTTGAAGTTAACCTCTTTAGGTTGGAGTGCCTCCTAAATAGACCTTAATCTTGTGCCCCATTTATGGCTACACAAACAAGGGTCCCAAATTAAACACCATTGTTTAGTAACCCAAAACCTTCTATTTGCTAGCACAACACCAGTCAGTGTGAAGGCATCCACATCTTCAAAATCTATAGTAGAGGTTATCAATCTTCCATGGGAGTTTCATGGGGGTTGGAAGATTGGTTGGCCTGAGAAGAGAGTGCACTATAAGGGGGAGCTTGTGTAGCCAAACTTCTAAATTCACATGCTACTAATATGCGGCCCTTGAAACCCACATGGAATCCTGGCTTAACCATAGGATTGTACTTGTTCTCTTTTTCATTTGATTACTTTCAAAATATCATGCTTGCCAAGTTTTTGTTGGTTACTGAAAAAAAACAACAAACACTCGAACTTATGGAAACAAACTGTCAAACTTTAAACAATTCGGGTTTTTGACCACAAACATAAAAAATTTGACTTTTACATTTTGTAATGCATTTGTTGAATTGCAATCACTCTATCACACCACATTTGTAAGATTTTACAATGCATCCACTTTTCTCAGATGCATCTACTAATCCAAACATTGTATTTACCTATATTGAAATGCATTTTCCATCTATAAAGCCACATTTGATCAATGAAATTCATTTGCTACCTGTAACAACACAATCGCCTGATAGAAAACAAAACACTATCCCATACCAAAATCTAAGTCCAGACACTTTACCCTACTGTCAAACATCTTTTTCAAAAAGTTTCTATTAGAAACTAGAACTGAAATTGCTCAAAATGCCCATCATTTGCATTCACTAGCTTGCATCTCATCCATAATTTTAAATTTCCAAATTTTTAGTTGCATGCCATAGGTTTCATAATCATCATTTTTATCACAAAATTTTCCTTAGGCTTCATCTTGGAAAACTTTGGATTAGGCCAACTCATCACACTTTGTAAAACTATTGTTTCAAAACTAGGTTATCTTGGGACATAGTCATTATTCCTCTATTTATTTATTGTCCTTTTGGTGATAACCTCCAACTCAACAGTCTAGTTAGGAAGGCTCACTCATCATTTTGACCTTGTCACTTAGTCCCCTTAGCAAGTCCTTTTGATAACCAAAATTGAAAACTAATTCAAGCATAGAGTGGTTAAGCAAAACCTTTCTCCAAATATTGTCCAAACTTAGTTCTCATTTTAAATTTAGACTTTGCATTATCCATCTCTAGTCCTCATTTTAAACCTAGACTTTGCATTAATCATTCTTGTCCTTAGTCAATATTATCATCTTAGTCCTCATTTGGCATTTCAACCTTGACAACCTTATCATCTTTCCTTCATTATTTCCTTAGGAAAATGTCATAATCACCTTGCATTGGCATTCTTTATTCCAAAATACAAAAAAAATAGTCTCATAACTTTTCATCCTAGCCTTCATTTTACATCTGTCATTTCCTTTAGACAACATTGTCGCATTGTCATCTATTATTATCAAAAATCCAAAAACATAGTCTTGCATTCTCAATCAAAAAAATCTAAAAACATAGGATAGAATCATCCTTGCATTTAGTCGTCATTCCCATCACTCTCATTTGAGCAATTTCCATTTATGGTGGAAACTAGACTCCAAAGAAAGAAAAGACAAATGGAAAACTTTGGAAAAGATTCCAATTCCAATATCACCAATCACACGTATGATCCAAATTGGATGTTTAATGACCCATTTAGCAACATTAATACTAAACCTCTCATGACCATACCATCCTCATCAAACATCGCCTTTGAACAATTTTACATAAGGATGAATATGGACAAATACTTGAGGAAAACCTAGAAGTAGCAGCACAAGATCCAGAAGCAACCTACTTCATAGACAAAATGGTCTTATATGAAAGAGACAAATGTTTGGCCATACTTTTAATTCAAGGAGCTAAATTACCCCATGGGTTCAACAATAATACTTTGAGATTGACATCTCCTAACCATAATGTTGACAATACACATAACATGTCCAATAGTGGTCAACCTCCAAATGACACAAGCAATACCTTTTTTGATGCTACCTCACAAAATTTCACAACTACCATGAGTGCTACCTCCAACATTTCAAAAAGTTCCAATTCAATCAATGCTACATCCATTGGAGAAACACATTCCATAACACTACCCACAATATCCACAATATCATCACAATAAGGGAAATTTATTCCAATCCTCTATTTACCACTTTGGTAAATGCCATGGGGGCATCATCAAGCCATTGAAATCCTTCATTTATGACTACATCTAGTACCATGAGTGCATCCTCATCAAATCCTCTCATTGGCACCTCACCTAATCCTTTGGGAGGAAGTAAACGGTGTCTCCTTATTCAAGGACCACAAAAAAAATGTTAACACGTCAACACAAGCTAATGCCATCACCTCCCAAGAACAAAATACAACATTCCCCTTGTACAATCCCAACAATTTGGACAAGGAAATAAAAACACACAACCTATGGTATCTATTGGACACCAAAACATTCCTAGTCACCATATTTTCCAAATATCAACCCAAATGACTGGGGGACACATTTTGACATATTGATCCCATATTCACACCCATCAACACACCCCAAATCCAAACTTTCAATACTAACAACACACAAACCAAAACACACCATACATGTCACAACAACACATCCCTCAACAACACACCAACATCCACTCACAACAAATGGAGACCCATGGTCTACCAATCAGTCCAATGTATGGGGCCACAAATGACCCTATAATCGATGCCTTGCAAGAAAAGTTGATGGGTCTAGAGAAGACCCTAAAAAACCATGCAAATATCTAGCAAGAAATCACAAGTGTCATATGATTTATCTATGTATCTCTTTGACATGAACTTATACTTACTGCCATTTCCTCTGGGATATGCGTCACCAAATTTTACCAAATACAGAGGAAAGACAAATCCTATCGAACATGTCTAAGAATTCACAACCAACTATATGGATGTCACCTATGAAAAAATGTACTTTATGAGAATCTTTTCTGAAAGTCTTGCAGGTTCTACTCTTGAATGGTTCTCCACTCAAAAGGATATCAAAACATGGGACAAACTTTATAAAAACTTTATAAAAACTACTCGTGAAACATTTACATGGACACCTCTATTACTAGTCTATGCAATCTCACATAAGAGGAGCTGGTGAAACTTTCATCCCATCCTTCCAAAAATGGAGAAGTCTAGCTAGTCACTACCACATTGACATATCCAAAAGGGAAAAGGTTGACATATTCATTCAAACACTTCTAGACCCCTTATAATATGGATTGCAAGTGCATTGTTGCATAACTATTATAGAACTAGTCGAAAAGGGTGTCCAAGTTGAGAAATCTCTTATTGTAAAAGGAGAGCTAAAATATGGTCCTAAAAACACAAACACAAATCCTCCAACTGAAAAAAATAAGTACTAAGTCAAAAATAAACATGTTACCAATGATGGTATTGTTGATGTCAAGGTTGTAAACACTATGGGTTCTGCACTGGATCCAAAATGGGTTCAACTGCAAAACAAACCAACAACGATACTAATAGCCCCTAACAATGTCACTCCAAACAACCAAAATGGTCTAAATAGTCAAAATCAAGGACAATATCATCAAACAAGACAATTCCCAAAAAGACCAACATACTCTGCTTTGGGAGAACCAATTGAGGATGTCCTTAAAAAGCTCCTCCAAAATGGTCTCATCACTCTTGAAGAACCTAAAGTGTATGACCTAGGGCAGTTTAAACCATCATGGTGGGATGATAATGCTTTTTGTGAGTACCACCAAGCTAACGGACATAATACATCCTCTTATCGACAACTCAAAAATATTGTGCTAGACTTTATTGAAAGCTAAATAATTGAATTGGGTGTGCCACAATTTCCATCAAATTTCCACCATACAGTTCATAAGAACCCACTACCAGGCCATGGTTCTAATAATGCTTCCATGTCAGGTCCTAAGATAAAGAATACTCAAGCCAATTATGCTTGCACCAAGTATGACTATTCTGGTGGACCTACTATAAACAATATCTGAACTGATAATGAGTGTGTCAATACTATCATAGTCAAAAGAGCACCTCAATGCAATGCTACTACTCGAAGTGACAAGATCACCATAGATGGTCCACCTCCTACTAGGCAACCTAAGATTACCATACCTAGTCCATCTCCTAAAAAACTACAACCTGGCTCATCCGCAAAGTAGTGGCAACCCAAGATTCAGTTTAACCTTATTGACCAGCTAGGAAAAACCCCTGCATAGATTTCCATACTTGAGCTACTTCACATTTCTCCTACACATAAGGCTATATTGGATAAAACCCTACAAGAGTCATCTATCCCTAAGGATATTGATGTCAACCAATTTGAGTATATGGTGGGATACCTCATACACCTCACCACCTCACCTTTTTTTATCAGTGTTTTTCGTCACCTAAGACTAACCATAATGATGTAGTACATATTGAAACTTTCATCCATAAGCACAAGGTTCGAAGAGTTTTAGTAGATGGTGAAGCATGATTGTACATATGCTCCTTAAAATTGGTTAAGGCTCTAGGATTTTTTGATGCATGTGTAGACCCTACAAAGAGCATAGTCATAAAAGCATATGATGAAGAAGCACACTCTTCTAGATGCGTTATTTCTCTTCTTATCAAAGTGGGACCAATCATTGTGGACACAACTTTCTAGGTCCTAGATCTTGAGCTAGTTTACAACATATTGCTCGGTCACCCATGGATTCATGCCCTAAAATTTGTCCCCTCCACATATCACCAATGCTTGAAATTCCCATTTGACAACACAGAAATCACCATATATGGAGACCCCGACCCTTTTCAATATTGTACCAACCTAAGGGGTATTTCCAAAAATTGAGTACCCATCAAATGAGAAGCTCTTGGCTCTTCTACTTCCAAGTACATTGACCCATCAACACTCACATCATTTTCCACATCCGCTCCATCCACATCTTCCACCACACCACCATCTTCCACAGTTCCTAAGGTTGATTCCATTGTCAAGACCTAGGACCTAGGTTGTGGAGAATTCAAACTACATATGGATTATAGCATCACGAAAATATCCAAGTCACCAAAGATCTATGGTAGACTATGTTTTAGAATGGAACCCAAAGAAATTTTCAAAGTTTCATCAAAAACAATTTTCATCAATTGGGGAGACATGAGTCACGAGCACATTTCCAATATTATAGGATGGATCTATAAGGAAATGGATGGCCTACCCCCATTACCAATTAAAAAATATGGAAAGGGATATGACATGATGAAGGCTAGGGGCTATGATGGAACTAGTGGCCTAGGAAAACATAAGATTGGGTGAAGAGAGTCCATAGAATCTTTCAAAATACCAAAGTATCTTGGATTAGGGTATGGATTCCTCAACAATGATGATTGAGGTACCAATGTAATTTTGAGTGAGCACGCGCATGCTTCAGAAAGTGTCAAGACTATTAATGAAAAATTTACTGAAACTAATTCCCAAGAGTGGGAATTTGGCTCCCAACGATCCTTAAGTGATTGTTGCCTTGATGATTTGTTCCTTGAAGTTGGGGAGCTTACCTCTAAACAAAATTTTTGGCAAACATTTAAAAATGATCAAGCACCAAATAGTCACAGTCCCATTTACCTTCTGCATGACATACAAGCCCCACCATCTGAACCCCATAGCCATCAGTTGAATCCATTTGAATCGACAGATAAAATTGCTACCCACGAATTTGAGTCCTTCACCCCTTACTTTGACAACGAATATGGGACAAGTGAAGGGGAATATTGGATAGATTTTGACATGGAATTGGATGATGAAAAATTCATCTTCAATGTCTCTAAATCTATATGCATGAGTTTTTTATCCTCCCCACAAATTACAAACACCAACGATTGCATTTCCCTAGACTATCCACAATTAATCAATTGGGACCAAAAAGGCCCTCCAGTCCTAAATACCTTTCAAAATGATGAGGCAATTGTAGATTTTATGGGATTACATACGGGAATACACAGTGGTGATCACAAGGCCAGATTCACCATTGACCTAGATTGTTTAGCTTACTTTAGGGAGACTACTCCATCCTCCAGTCACAAAATTAAAAATAAGAATAAAGTAAAAAATGAAACATTTTTAGGTGAAAACTAAAAGGCACCTTCTGATGACAAAAATGTAAAAAAAAAAGAATGTATCTGTGAGTGAAAACCTCTCTGAGGCACCCAAAGATGAAGGATTGGACTTTCTCCCCTTAACTCAAGAGAAATCAGCTATGCTCATAGAGGACACCATAGAAGACAACATATCAACCATAGAAGATCCCAAAATTGTCCTCTTTGTTGTGTCCTTGACTGAAATAGAGAAACCATAATTTCAAAAATTCTTTGTAGAACATAAAATCAACTTCACATGGTCCTATGTGGACATGTCAGGACTAGACCTAGAATTGGTTCTACACCATCTACCATTATTGCCAAATGCCAAACCAATTAAAAAAAATCTATGCAAAATGAATCCTCAGGTCACTCTATTATTCAAGGTCAAGTTGAAGAAACTTCTAGATGCTAGGTTCATATGGTCTATTGATTACACTGAATGGATATCTAACCTGGTACCAAGAACAAAGCCAAATAGGATGATCTGAGTCTGCACAGATTTTAGAGACTTAAAAAGGGCATGTCCAAAAGATGATTTTTTGCTACCAAATATATATATCATCTTCAATGTCACAACAGGATACAAAATGTTGTCCCTCTTGGATGGTTTCTCCGAATATAATTAGATTTGTATTGCCCCTAAAGATCAACATAAAAGAACATTTACTTGCCCTTGGAGTACATATTGCTAGAATGTCATGTCATTTGGTCTTAAAAATGCAGGAACCATGTATTAGAGGGCTATGACCACAATATTTCATGACATGATGCATAAAATAATGGAAGATTATGTGGATGACCTTTTGGCTAAATCTATAAGAAGAAAAGACCATCTAAAAGTGTTAAATTTTAAGAGACTAGAAGAATATAAAATCCAACTGAATCCTAAGAAATGTGTCTTTGGCATAACATCTAGAAATTTTTTGGGATACATAGTGTCTCGAAGAGGCATTGAGGTTGATCCAACGAAAGTAAAATCCATCATGGACATGCCTCCTAGAGGAATCAATGAATTCAAAACCTTATAGGGAAGGGTACAATCTATCTAACACTTCATAGCACAATTGGCTGACAAGTGTCAACCATTCCAATATCTTCTATGCAAAGGAATCCCCTTTGTGTGGATAGATAAATTCCAAGAGTCCTTTTAGAAAATAAAAGACTAACTATTATCACTACCCATCCTTATGCCTCCCATTCAAGGAAAATCTTTAATCTTATACATCTCAACAAAAAATTTGGCATTGGGGGGATTACTAACACAAAATGACCATGAGGAGAAAGAAAGGGCCATATATTATATCAGTCAGACACTGGTTGGGTATGAACTAAATTACACTTCAATTGAATGTGCTTGTCTAGCGGTGGTCTTTGTGGCCCAGAAGTTAAGAAATAATGTGCTGAGCCATCAGAAATAGCTAGTAGCAAAGATTGACCCCCTTAAATATATATTGAGTCGTGCAGCATTAACAAGACGTCTAGAAAAATGGGTCATGATTTTGAGCGAATACAACATCTAGTATGTAGAAAGAAATGAAATCAATAGACAAGTGATTGTATCTACCAACTAGAAAATGCACCTATGCAAAGTGATAATCCATTAGTGGTAGATTTCCCAAATGATTCAATATTCCATACGGAACCTAAGTGACCTTGGAGACTCTACTTTGATGGATCTCATACTAATCATGGCTCTGGGGTAGGAATCCTATTTATCACCCCCATAGGAGATTCCATTCCAAAATCCTTCCGCATAGCTTTCCCATGTACCAATAATGTTGCGAAATACGAGGCACTAGTCATAGGACTTAGAATGGCCATAAAATGGAAAATCAGAGTACTACATGTCTATGGGGATTCTCAGTTAGTTATCAACCAAGTTAATGATAGCTACGACACTAAGGATGAGAAACTAATGCCCTACAAATAAATGGTTGATAGTTTTCAAACGTATTTTAACACGGTGACTTTTGAGAAAGTTCTAAGAGCATAGAACAAGGCAACATATACCATAGCTACAATAGGCACTCTCCTTGACATTCCAAGCAATATGCCTTAGTTGGAATTCCTAATAGAACAACTATTGTTCCCCACCTATGACATTCTAGAATCATAAATGGTATGCAGGCTTGTGGGTCTTGATTCTCCCTAGTACCAAGACATTCATGACTACCTTAAGTCCCAAACCCTTCCCCCTAATCTATCTAATAACCAGAAGAAGTTGTTTATTCAAAAATCCACAAGATATTCCATCATTAGTGAGACCCTTTACTGTCAGAGCTTTGATGACACCCTCCTTAGATGTCTCAATACCATCAAAGCATGCACAACCTTATGCAAAGTACATGAGGGTATATGTGGGTCTCATTCGAGTAGTCCTACTCTGGCCAAGAAAATAGAAAGACTTGGGTACTATTGGTTGACCATTAAGAAAAATGTACTATAATATGTTAGGACTTGTCACCAATGCTAGATTCACAACAATTTGATTCACGTTCTACCACAAGAACTTCAGCCGATCACTTCTCCTTGGCACTTCGCATAATGGGGACTCAACCTCATGGGTAAGATTCATCCTGCCTCATTAAATGGCCACAAATTCACCATCACCACCACTGAGTATTTTACAAAGTGGATCGAAGCCATCCCCTAACATACATAACCAACAAACAAATCTCCAAATTCATTCTTAACTACATTATTTTTTGGTATGGTCTTCCGCAATCCATCATCACTAATAATGGATGTCCATTTAAGAACTAGGACATTCGTGAGTTATGTGAGAAATTTCATATCCAACATAATTTTTCCTCTCCATATTACCCACAAGGAAATGGTCAAGCCAAGGCATCAAATAAAACCATTGTTAAAATTTAGAAAAAGACTGTCAATAATGTTGGTCATGACTAGAATATTCAACTCAACCTTGCTATGTGGGCTTATCGCACCAACATTCGTACACCCATAGGAGCCACTCCATTTTCCCTAGTCTTTGGAGATGAGGCCATCTTTCCCATCGAGGTTGAAATTCCTTCCTTATGTGTTTCCCTGAAGGGTCTAACTGATGATAAGGAGTATAGATAGTCGTGCCTACACAAGCTAGAGGTGCTAGAGGAAAGAAGGCATAATTCCCTAAACCATTTACAGGAATATTAGAACTGTCTCTATAGAAGTTACAACAAAAAAGTCATGGTTAGGAAGTTTGACATTGGTGACCAAGTCCTCATGTAGAACCCTAAGAATCAGGCTAACAAAGAAAAGCTAGGGAAGTTTGAACCAAACTGGTTGGGTCCTTACATCATCATATCCTCTTTTAGTTTTGGAGCATATTAGTTGGCTACTCAAGATGTTGAAAAATTGATGGAGCCTATCAATAGTCTACATCTTTACAAGTTCTATGCATAGCATTAGAAAGTCGAGTCGAAAACCTTAAAATACAAAAAAAAAAATTCTAAGAAAATTGTTGTCTTGATGAAAACTTGGCAAATAGATGTCTTGGTCGCACCAAAAAATAAAAAATAAAAAAAATGATAAAAACAGTAAAAAGAAATAATTCATCCAACAGTGAAAACTCAGAAAAGAGGCACTTTGGATAAGTACCATGGTGAAAACCTAGTAAATAGGCACCATGCGTAGTTGATCATTGCTTTGTCATCTACTATCACTTTATCTAGCTTGGCCTATGACAAAACACATCTTTTCATCACCACCATGACATTTACCATGACACCATACACTTCCTCTCATGGTTGACAAAAGGTTGACATCAAGTCCTACATATTGTCCATCGGGTATCGTGTACATATCCCTACCATGTCCTTTCCTACTTGGCTAAGTCTTGGACCTAACTAGGGGAATATATTTTATCACATGACCATAGTGGGTATCATTCAGGATCAAAAACATCATAAAAAGTTCCAAAAAAAGACCAAAAACATTGCAAAAAGTCCTTAAAAAAGACAAAACATCATAAAAAGTCTTGAAAAAAGACCAAAAAATCATAAAATGTCTTGAAAAAATACAAAAACATTACAAAAAGTCTTGAAAAAAGACAAAAACATTGCCAAAAATCCTAAAAAAAGACAAAAACATCATAAAAAGTCTTGAAAAAAGACCCAAACATCACAAAAAGTCCTGAAAAAAGACAAAAACATTGTAAAAAGTCTTGAAAAAAGACCTACAAATTGAAAAGAATCCTGAAAAAAACCCAAACAAGGTCAAAACTTCTAGAAAACACAAAAACAGAGTCATTCCTTATCAAGTCCATCAAATAAATTGTTATTTGTCACTTGTACAAACTACATTGTCTATGTGCATTTTCTATGTAGGAAAGACTCAATTTCAATCCCTGAGACATTAGGTTAGTCCTTTTGAGGTTTGGAAAAATAAAATCATAATTCAATCTTTGGTCATCAAGACAAAGTCATTGGTCATTTCGAACTACAAGGTCTCTGAGTGTATGATGTAGGCAAGGCCATCTATCAGTGAGCCCCCGATGCCACACTAGGTTAGTCCATTAGGGTTCATGGCACTACACTAGCACACATGTCAAAATTCTTCAATTCAAGACAAATCATTTTCCAAATAGGAAAACACCTAAAACAAATTATGGCAATCATTTATTCAAACATGACAATTACATCAGCATGTAAATATCAATATATAATCAACATAGGTCAATTTAGTCAATTTCAATCAAATTCAGTAAAAAAAGGTTACATTATCATAACCAATCAAATTGTCAAATATTGGTTATCTTTCAGATGTGTCCTTCTGAAGAATAGCCTCTATCATTTATGCCTTAGGATGTGTCCTTCTTAGGCATCATCACTGTCATCTGACATTTTTGAGGAATCCTCTTGAAATTTAAGCATCACTCCTCTTGAAATCAGTATTCTTTAGATGTGTCCTTCTAAAGAACAATCTCTCTAATTCATGCCTTAGGATGTGTCCTTCCTATGCATCATCATTGTCATCTAACATTTTAGAGGAATCCTCTTGACATTTAAGGATCACTCCTCTTGACATCAGTATTCTTTAGATGTGTCCATCTGAAGAACAATCTCTCTAATTCATGCTTTAGGATGTGTCCTTCCTAGGCATCGTCCCTATCATCCAACATTTTAGAGGGATCCTCTTTACATTTAAGGATCAGTCCTCTCGACATTGGTATCTTTCATATGTGTCCTTTCGAGGAACAATCTCTCTCATTCATGCATTAGGATGTGTCCTTCCTAGGCATCGTCACTGTCATCCAACATTTTGAGGGTTCCCTTTTGGCATTTAGGGATCAATCCTCTCGATATCAACATTATTCAAGACATTTCCTTCCTAAATTTTGCAATCTTCAACATTTTTCATCTTGGCATCATCAAAACCTTGACACCCTAGCATCTCGACATCATTAGACCTAAGATCCTAACATTAAGAAACTCTACATCCAGACACACTTGGCAAACACTTGGCACTTGTCTTTTGGTTTTTCATCATGTTACTAGTTTTTAAGCGAGATCCTGACAATAGGATTTAGAGAAGTATCAATGTATCATGGCGTCTATTTTGTCTTATGACACTCATGTTACTAGTTTCTCAGTGATGTCTTGACTACGGGATTTAGAAAAAAAATGATGTATCATGATCATGGTTTTATTTTATCCTTTTGGCAATCATGTTGCTAGTTTCTTGAGGATGTCTTGGAAATAGGATTTAGAGAAGAAACAATGTTTCATGACTTGTTGTTCTTGTCTTTATCTACTTGTGGTTAGTTATGACAAAAATACTAGGGAAATTTTTTCTCTTAGTATGAGTCATGATCATCCTTGTCTGTGACTGCTTGTCTTATGTGATGGTATGACCTTGCACACCTTGATCTATGTCATATCATGGTGTTTTTTTGCCATTACAATAATCTTCCCAATGATGATTAAGAGCAATAAATATTAAATTCCTATAGTAAAGTTTTGAAGGATGTGTTCTAGGAACTAACATGCATCTCCTTTTGTCTTGTCATCTTCTCTTGTCTGTCTCTCAATAATATCACATGACATACAAAAACATAAGTGCATACATAATCATATAGACATTACATTAGGGACATACATACATCATTCATCACATTAAATCATATACATTACATTACATATTGCATTATAAATAGTCATGCATTAACATAATCATACACATAGGATTGATTCAAATAAATATATCATGCAGATCATCATCATCCATAGCATAACATTAACACAACATACGACTAAACATGGCATTATCATGACATCACATCATAAGTAACCATCATAAGGACATACAAGGTAGGACAAAAATAATACCATCATCCATCATATATCATAGTGCATAAATAAAATAACATCACATAACACACATGTAGGCTGCATCAAAACTGCAACATATATATAGCATCATCTCAAAAAAAATATAATATCATAGGATAAAGTCAAGAGATATCCCAAAAACAGAGCTTGTAGGCTCGATATTCAATACATAAATTTTGAAACATGAAGCCACATATAGTAAGCATGTCCCTATGAAGTACTATCCTCACCCCCTCATGGTAAAGAGTGTGATGACTAAGGACCTATGCCTAGCATTGAGGTAATCGGTCGAACTATTGCAGCCTCTATCTATGAACTCAATGGAACTGAAATTGATGACATCATCTCCATGGTAACATGCATCTATGATGACACTGTAGTGTGACTCTATGAAGCCAAAGGATTTGTTACTGGAGGAAGACTAGGTACTAATCTATGGCCTAAACCCGATGACCCATGTGTGTGCCCTAACCCATGACTAGAGGGGTTTATGTGATGGGACCTATGACTCAAAGTATGCCCTAAAGAGGTTGAGCCCCCTCCACTACTCAAGATACTATTGCCACTGCCCGCCTGCTGCCACTACCTATCTGTATCTTTGTCAGAGTGGGATCTCTCATCTTGGTTGGAACGACCTACTCATATAACTGCCTATATTGCCCAAGCTGTATGCTAATCCTGCCAAACTCCCGAGCTAGATCTATAGATGGTCAAGTACATAGTTGTGAAAACTCTATAATCTAATGCACTGCCTCCTATTGGTCGATCACTACCTGATCCCACTCTACCCGAGTCACCTCTAGCTCTACTTGCAGTGCTCTAACCTGCTCAACACTCTAATCTAGTCTCCTCTACAAGTCTGCCACCCTCTGGTCTATCATGGCATCATGGGGCAATTCCAAGCTAGATGGTACCTCCTCCTCTCCCTCCAC
>VDFB02161449.1:0-31532 GCA_007258455.2 Sequoia sempervirens | reverse complement strand
TAACCTAGAACTTTTTTCTCATTCAAGATACTAAAAAGAAACCATAATATATTTAAAATTGTTTCCACCCAAAACTCTTCAAGGGTTACTATCTAAAAAATAATCTTCCATAGATCTAAAATTCATAAATTTTGATTAACCATAAAACTTGGAAAATGATACATTTCAAAGCCATGCTTTCAAATTTGAATCTATTAACACATCCAAAACACACACAAATAATAAGACCAAGGATCCTTTATTTGAATGATTAAATATTAAAAATACACAACCCAAATATTTAAAACATCATGAATCCACAATGTGCCTCTAGGGTTTGTCCAAAAGCTCTAGGTCTTCGAAATACAAACTCCACAAACTCTATGCAGCCTTTTCTAATCTCAATTTTTGTATCCTAAAATTTTCACTACTTATTTGTACCTAAATAATATTCAATCTATAAAAGATACTCCTACTAATAACCACTGTTATTACAAGGTAAAATATTCCCTTCTTTGCATGGATTGGAAAATAAACAACTAGCTTTAATACGAAATGCAAAAAATTCAACATAGATGCCAACTCTTAACAAGTTAAAATTAATAATCATGGGAAATTAAATTAATATAATTAGAAGAGTACTTGCAATATACAACTTAATAAAATTGACATGATATAAATAAACACATAACACAAGGTATATCATAGGAAAAACCTTTCTAGAGAAAACTAGCCTATAAAGTACACTCAATGTATTATCAACAATAGATATGTTACAATAAAATATTCAAGTATTAGTTAATTATCTTGAGTGTTAAAATATCATGTATATCACCTCTAACATATGATATTTAACCCATAATAAATCCAATGATAACAAAATCATACATCCATAGTCATACTACAATTTCACAACCAAAAACAAAGATATATCAATATTCTTCAACCATGGAGGAAATTTGGTAGCATAACCATTCCTTCTAGCTACTCCAACACACAAATATCCCATACAAAACATCCTATAAATAAATAATGGTCAATAATAAAACTAAATTCTCTAATCAATGTACCCAAGGAGGATTTCCAAGTTGAGTGCCTAAGAGTGACTCTAGATATAGTAGTAGGTCAAGTGATGAGAGGATTTTGTCTTTTCTCACCTCTCATTAAAGCTCAATACTATAATAGATATAATGGGTTAAGGTCCATAATAAACATAATATGAGTGATATTTTAATCCCCTAGTGGGTAAGAATTATGGTTTAGAATTATAGTTCACTCAAATACCAAGGAAAAACAAACAAATATTAATTTAATTCATGTTCTTAAGATGACATGTTGCCTATCCATGTACATTAAATGTATTTTCCCAGTATTATACAAAAAAATCCTCAAAAATTATGACTCTAGTAAAAGTGTGGCATCTCTTTTCAAGATAAACCAACTTTATAAATTATTAATTATTTTCTATAAGGTGTATAACGCCTTTCCTATAACAACCATGAAGAGGGTGTGATTAGGCATGTTGAACAAGAAAATTGAGAGGGGGGTGAACCAGTTGTAGAATATTTAACCTTTAAAAAATTCACTTGAACTTAGATCAAACACAAATCCTTAACTCTACTAAAATTATTAAACATTAAATGCAATTGTAGAAATTGAAAACCATAACACAAACATAGTAACGCTAGATTTATGTGGAAAACCAAATAAGGGAAAAATCACGGTGAGGATTAGCTCACAATATAAAATATCAAAACAGATTACAAAGGATCATTTCCAAAGAAAGGCTCACTACCAAAATAGGACTAACTATTTGGATCAAGACTCACTTTCCAACAAGGGTTAACCACTTAGAGGGTTCACTACCATAGAGATACAAAGAATATAGAAGATATATGTTACAAAGAGAAGAAAATATAAATGTAATGAATATTTTCAGCATAATTTACTCAACCACTTGCAAACATGCATGAATGATAGAGTACACCTTCAACTCACAACATCTGAAAACTCAAAATTTAGAATTCACACTAATATGTTACACTCACATCACATACACACACTGATTCCATCTATTTTTCATCTATTTTCTCTATTTATTTGCACTTATCTCTTTGTATATCATTTACCACTAACACACGTATTTATACCATCTTCAACTTTGAAACATATCCAAAGTCAACCATCCATCATTAAATTCAAATTAGGTTAGTGTGAAAACATCCTAGGGTGGAATTAGAATGAGGGTGACCTAAACACATGGTTGATGAGGACCCAATTAAGTCCCAACATGCTTCATCAACTTCAAAAGTAGTGCTCAACACAAGGTTGACCAAACCAGTGTAAAACACATAGAAAAATTAAGCACACACAATCCTTAGCACTATCCAATCCTTCCAAACATCAGAATTATCTTCATCAAAATCATAAAAACTTAACTCTAGAACCACAAGTCATAAGACTCAAACAAAAATAAATCCAGACCAACAACATTTCTCCCACACCTTAGCTAGATACATAGAAAGCCATAGTTCACAAATGGTGAACATAACTCAAACTATACAATGAATTAGAATCCAAAAGTCTGGATATAGTAGCTTCCAACAACCTTGATCAACATATCTAAATCACACAAATATAGGAGAAAATATTAGAGAAAAACATGGAGCAACCACTAAACACTTGCAACCATTCTTCTTTACAATTTTCTCGATATCCTTGACATATACAACTAATAACTTGCATCCATGACATCAATGACAACAACAATCAACTGATAACTAGTTAACCAGTTGACATCAATGACAACACCTG
This sequence comes from Sequoia sempervirens, assembly GCA_007258455.2. Classification (NCBI taxonomy): domain Eukaryota; kingdom Viridiplantae; phylum Streptophyta; class Pinopsida; order Cupressales; family Cupressaceae; genus Sequoia; species Sequoia sempervirens. Next base: position 28,739 of record VDFB02161449.1, on the reverse strand, counting down.
CATTCTTGCAACAATCTCCCCCTTTGTCATTGATGGAAACACATGATGTGAAAAACCATCAAAGATAACACACTAGCTATGAAAACACTTTTCATGAATTTTCTTTCTATTTCTCCCCCTTAGTAGATAATCTTTTTCACATGATACTCTTCTCCCCCTTTGACATCAATGACAAAGGAAAAGGATATTTTATATTGATTTCCCCTTTGAAATTAAAAATAGAATACTCATACAATGACAACACATGAAACTACCTGCTTCCCTTGAGAGGTAGCCACCAAAATATCAATCTAGAAGAAAGATAGATCCATAGAACTATCGAACTGATGCATCTCCATATGTATCTAGTTTAAGAAAGGAGGGGAAATGACCCCTAACTTCTCTTGGAGATACTCAAAATTATCTTTAGGAAGAGTCTTTGTAAATATATCAGCAATGTGATCCTTCGTAGGTACATACTCAAGCCTTACTTCATTCTACACAACCTTCTCTCTTAGGAAATGATACTTGATAGACATATGCTTTGTCCTTGAGTGCATCACTGAATTCTTTGAAATGTTAATTACACTTGCTTTATCACATAAGATATAAATAGGACCATCATGCAATACTTTTATATCTTTCAATGTTTGTTTCATCCATGAAACTTGTGTATAGCGAGATGCAATAGCAATATACTTAGCTTTAGCGGTAGATAAGGAAATTGAATCTTTCTTTTTACTCAGCCATTCCACCAATTTGCAACCAAGAAAGAATGCACTACCACTTGTACTTTTTCTATCATCTACACATCCAACCCAATATGCATCTGTATAAGCACTTAGTGTAATGTTAGTATCCCTAGGATACCATAAGCCATAATACAAAGTGCCATTCAAATATATGAATATTCTTTTAATAGCTGCAACATGTGTTTCCTTAGGATCTTCTTGAAATCTAGCCACAAGATAGACATCATGCATAATATTTGGTCTTGTAGCAGTCAAATACAATAGTCCACCAATCATAGCTCTATATTTGCTTTGATCGGCCTTAGGTGAATCGTCATCTTTACCTAATTTGCAACTAGTCACCATAGGAGTGCATACCAGTTTGGAACCATCCATCTCAAACTTCTTCAACATCTCTCTCAGATACTTAGACCATGAAATAAAAATCCCTTTCTCTATTTGATTAATTTGTAGCCCAAGAAATAAATTCATCTCACCAAACATAGACATCTCAAATTCTTTTTTCATTTCTTCTGCAAACATCTTACACATAGTTTCATTTCCTCCAAAAATAATGTCATCAACATATACAACCACAATCAATATTTTTTCATTTTCAATTTTAAAATACAAATTACTATCTACCCTACCTTTGTTGAAATATTGATGAATCAAGTACTTGTCTAGCCTTGCATACTAAGATCTAGGAGATTGCTTCAATCCATATAAAGATTTCATCAATCTGTATTCCATATCCAGTTGATTTGACAATTGAAATCCTTCCGGTTGTTCCATGTAGACCTCTTCTTCCAGCTCACCATTCAAAAATGAAGACTTAACATCCATCTGATAGACCTTGAAATATTTATGAGCAACAAACACCAAGAACATCCTAATAGCTTCCATTCTTTCCACCGAAGGAAAAGTCTCTTGAAAATATATTCCTTCTACTTGTGAGTAGCCTTTACACACAAACCTTGCTTTATTTCTGACCACTTCTCCATTGTCATTCAACTTATTTCTGAATACCCACTTTGATCCATTAATGTTTTTATCTGCCAGTGTAGGGACCAATTCCCATGTTTGATTTTTCTCAATCTGCATAAGTTATTTTTCACAGCTTCCATCCAATGCTCATCTTTACATGCTTCACTTACAATTTTTGGTTCAATCTCAAAAAGTAAGCACAAGTTTATCTCACCAGCAATAGCTTTGCTTTTTGTCATTACTCCTTTTCTCTTGTCTCCAATGTTCTGACTTTTAAAATGATTTTTCTGCACAGGCTTAGGTGTCTTAGATGATGCCACCAAAGCTTCTTCTTCTTCTTCATTATGCTTCTCTTGTTCACCCTTCTTCTATTCTTTGACAATTTCTTCAATTGTTATGCAATTAGGTTCATCAGATACACCATCAACATCAATTGAATTCTTCATTGCTTCATCAAACTTGAGATTTTTGCTTTCTACAATCTCTCTCAATCTTTTATTGAAACTTTTGTAAGCTTTTATTTTAGTAGAATATCCAAGAAAAATACCTTCATCACTTCTAGCATCAAACTTCCCTAAATTTTTGTCATCCCATCTGATATAACATTATCTTCAAAATACCTTGAAATACTTAACAGTGGGAATTCTTCCACACCATAGCTCATAGGGGGTATTTGTACTGTTTTATCTTGCTTGAACTCAAATGTATACATAAACAATAGTGTGAATAGCTTCTCTCTAGTAAACTTCCGATAGACCAGCCTCAATAATCATTGATCTAGAAGCTTATTATATTATTTTGTTATTTCTTTCAACAACTCCATTTTGTTGAGGAGTTCTCACAATAGATAACTATCTTTTTATTCCATGAACTTCACAAAACATATTAAAATCATGGGATGTGAATTCACCACCTCTGTCAAACCTTAAGAATTTTATCCTCAAATTTACTTCATTCTCAATCATAGCTTTGAATGTCTTGAATCTATTTAATGCATCAAAATTTTCTCTAAGAAATGTAACCCATGTATACCTAGAGTAATCATCAATCAAAAACATAAAGTACCTTTCACCTTGTAGAATTATCACTCTTGTAGGACCACAAAGATCTATATGAATTAAATCTAGTAGTCAAATAGTAGGTTGTTCCTTCGATATAAATTGATTTCTTTCTTGCTTCCCAAATTGACAATTCTTGCAAATAGCATTAACTGGCTTTGCAATCCTTGGTAAATCTATCATGGATTGAACTACACTAATCCTTACCAGATTATCAAAATTCATATGACATATTCTCCAATTCCATAACCAACTATCATTAATCTGAGTCATAAAGCATCATCCATCAACACACTTAAGTTGATGGATATTTCCTTCAGATTTATTTCTTGCAACAATCACTATTTTGGAATCTTTCCTGATTTCACATTTTTCATCCTTAAATACAAGATTATATCCTTCACTGCACATATGACCAACACTCAAAATATTATGCCTTAAGCCCCTAACATAGTAGAAATCATTAGTATAATGCTTTCCATCAAAACTTACTGAACCTATCCCACAATCTTAACACCAATATCATCTCCAAACATAACTAAGCCTCTATCATATTTTTCAAGTTTAACAAACTTACTCATAAGATCATTGGTCATTTGATGTGAAAAAGCACTATCAATAACTCAATAGTTCTTTTCTTATTTAACATGTAGTGTAGAGATTACAATATCTTCATTTTTCTCCTTCTCTAGAGGGCATTCCTTTACTTATTTTTTAGAATTAGCAGAAGTAGGTTCATCTTTTATAGCCAAGAACAAGCATTCATTGTCATCAGGATCTCCACCATTAGATTCCTCATAAAAAATACTAGCATCCTCATTCACATAATATGCTCTGTTGATCTTATTTCCTTTTTTTCTTTGTTAAATCTTTGTTTATTCCTCTTAGCTCTTTCTAGACATCTCAAAGCATAATGAACTATTCCTCCACAAATAAAGTATTTAAAGGGTAACTAATTACCTTCATACTTGTCAGAGCCTTTCTTCATCCTTATCACAAAGTTAGCTTCTACTTCATCAATATTTTATTCATTTGGATCTTCAACTCTTGTAGCGTTAAAAGTAGTTTATGATTTGGATCCATTTCTCAAATTCGACTTTCTCATCTCATAAGATGTTAGAGTTCCTCGTAACTGATATTTAGTGTAGGTCTTGTAAAATATATGCTCTTCAATAGCACATACCTTTTCACTATAAGCATCAGGGAGAGTTATAAGAATCTTCTTTACAATCCTAGATTCATCTATTGTAGCACCAAGTCCTCACATTCCATCTATTACCTCATCCAATCTCTGTACATAGGCTTTAACATTCTCATCTTTAGACATATGCAAGAGCTCAAATTGTGTCTCCAAATTTTGCAACTTTTCTTCTTTGAACCTTTCATCTCCATGCACATTTTCTAAAGCATCCTACACTTCTTTAGTAGTCTTCATATTTTGAACTTTGATCAACTAGGAATGTACATGACTATTCTTCAAAATGAACTTCACTTTATTGTTCACTTCATGTTCTTTGATCTCATCAATTGTACTTAGACCATTAGCAAGAGGAGTGTAAATAGTCTTGTAAGCTTTCTCCACATCATATCCACAATTTATAGATATTCTTCTATCATTATTTTCTAGATAGCATAATTAGTTCCATCGAACTTCAAATACTCATAAGTAACTTTTCCAGCCATCCCAAACCTTCCTTAAGTGGTTAATATCTTCACCAAGGAACCAAGCTTTAATACTAATTGTTGAACAAGACAATTGAGAGGGGGGATGAATCAATTGTAGCAGATTTAACCTTTAAAACATTCATTGAAACTTAGATCAAACATAAATCCTTAACTTTTCTAAAATGATTAAACATCAAATGCAAGTGAAGAAACTGAAAAACCATCACACAAACACAATAGTACCATATTTACATGGAAAATCCAATAAGGAAAAAACCATGGTGAAGATTAGCTCACAATATAACGAATATCAAAATCGATTATAAAGGATCATTTCTAGAGAAAGCCTCACTACCAAAACAAGACAAACTGTCTAAATCAAGACTCATTATCCAACAAGGGTTAACCACCCAGAGGGCTCACTACAATAGAGATATAAAGAAGATAGAAGAGATATGTTATAGAGAGAAGATAATCTCAATGTGATGAAGATTTCCACCAAAATTTACTCAACCACTCGCAGACATGCATGAATGATAGAGTACACCTTCAACTCTCCCCATTCAAAAAATCAACATTTAGTATTCACATTGATATGCCACACTCGCATCACATACACACACATCTATTTCACATCTATATGCTCTATTTATTTGCACTTGTTCTTTATACATCATTCACCACTAACACATCTTGTATTTATACCATCTTCAACTTTGAAACATATCCAAAGTCGGCCATCCATCATTAAATTCAAATTAGGTCGACACCAAAACATCCTAGGGTGGAATTAGAATGAGGGCGACCCAAACAAATGCTCGATGAGGACCCAATTAAGTCCCAACATGCTTCATCAACTTTGAAATTTGTGTTCAACACAAGGTCATCTAAACCAGTGTAAAACACATAAGCACACACAATCCTTAGCATGATCCAATCTTTCCAAACATCAAAATTATCTTCATCATGATTATAACAACTTAACTCTAGAACTAGAATTCATAAGACTCAACCAAAAAGAAATCTGGACCAACAACATTTCTCTCAGACTTTAGCCAGATACATAGAAAACCACAGTTCACAACTAATGAACATAACTCGCATTGTACGACAAATCAAAATCCAAAAATATGAATATAGAAACTTCCAACAACCTTGATCAACATATCTAAATCACACAAACATAGGAGTAAATCCTAGAGAAAAACCTAGAGCAACCATTGAACACCTGCAACCATTCTTCATTACAATTTTCTCAATATCCTCAACATATATAGCCAATAACCTACATCCATGAAATCATTGACAACAACAACTAGTTGATAACCAATTAAACCGTTGAAATCAATGAAAACACCTTCATTCTTGCAACAAGTTAGATCAACTAGTCCACTATATTACTTTTTTTTTAAGTTCCTCTACTTAGTATTGGTTTCATTCTAACAATACAATTTTCATAATTATTCTCATACAGTATGCGGTAAAAGTTAACACTTATTAACTAAATGTTACACATACCTTCTTATATTTATTAAAGTGCTCAAATTATGAATAATACAATTACCTCGTTACTTCTAGGTATACAATCCTATCTAGTAAATAATGACTTAAAATGTAAGGAGGCTATCTAGGAGTTCTATGGCACCATAAACTTTGACAATTATGCTATTTTAAAAACATAAAAATCCTCCAAGGTTATTCTATAGTTTTCCCTTAGGTTTGAATTGAATGGGCTTATTAAACAAATTGACTTTATTTGATAATCTAGGCCTAAAAATGCGTAGTTCTCTCAATATCATGGTTATAAAAGGATCCTTAAATTTATGGAAGGAGGCATGGGGGTAATTCCTATTCATATGGATTATCCTAAGTTGAATTTAATTTAATTTCTTCCTTCATTAAACGAGAAATTGAATTTAACATCCAATTTGTTTTCAAACTCTCCAACCATGGTGAATAAGGGGAGGAAATAAAATAGTGAATATCTCTTAAATATTTTCATATATGTGGGGGTGTTCAAGGTATTTTATTTTGTGAAATAATTATGTAAATGATTACCTAATGATTTACTATTACCAAAGAATGTGTTTCCATTAAATTTTAACTATCCTCATTAAAATCTAACACCCCAAATTTATTCTATCTACCTCAATTCCCAAGACTTAATATATTCCCTAGTATGCCTCTTAGAATTAATATTTAATATAAATAACATTTAGAGATTCAACCTCCTCATTCAAGATAGGAACTAGTGGTGCACCACTGTACCTATGCTTGAATCGTGGAACTTCCAAATACACATATATGATAACCTTTTCTATATATTATGGATAGATATTTCATATTTAATGCTACACTAACAACCTCCCTAAGCTAAAATTATTTTAAATTAATGTATTGTTAAGGGTAAGTAATACATTTCCATGATTTCCTTTCATCTATCTCTACTTCTCATCATACATCTAAATATAGCTCAAATTATAAGATGAGGATGAAAAAAATAGCTGGGTAGGAAACATTTGTGGAATATAACTACCATGTATTATTAATCATCCTATGCATATTCCTTTTATAAAAAATCTCCATGAACAAGTGACTTCATAAGATGGTATTAATTGCATCTCTTATGACCTACTTAATATCCACAAACATGTTTAATAAGAATAGGTCGATTAATCTTTGTTTTCTGCTTCTTTGAAGCCCTTGACATGATCTCATGTAAGAGATGGTATAGAATGCTCTGATACCATGTAAGAGTTGAAGACTAGCTCAATACCCACTTGACCACCTACAAAGAAAATGAAAACTTTCTACAAGAGAGAATGCAAGAATATGAGCTTGCTTGATATTAAGACCTATCAAAATGATGATGAGGTATGAAGTATGTTACATATGAGTACAATGACCTTCCTTATATAGGAAAGGTGAGGAATAGGATTGAACATGATTGTGACATGCATCTTAATCCTATGACATGTGACAAATAAAAAACTAACTACCTAGGAATCAACATAAAATCTAGATAAGATAAGTTCCAAAAAAGCCAACTAAGTCTTCTAGAAAGAATCTTATATCCTAACTAAACTTAACATGTGAATAAGTCCCCTAAGTCCTTAGCAAGATAATACTAGGTACAAGACTTTAATTCACACCAACACCCCCGTTTAAGTGAAACTTATGGAAAAAATTAGTATGAAAATGATGCAAAAAAGATGCAACAATGGGTCCCAACTACTAGGCCATGTTAGGTAACTATGTACAAATGAAAATTCAATCTATCACAAATGGAGAAAAGGAGAAAACTCAGTGGGACCAAACTCCTCTCCAAAAGAGATAAAAAATAAAATCAAGTGATGAAGGATGGAGGACTCCATGATACCCCCAAGTACACCATCCATCACATAGATATATTACAAAAACCTCCCCAAAAGAGGGAGAGAGAGAGAGACTATGTATCCCCCCAAAAATATGTAATCACCTACAAAATTGGTAAGTTCCTAAAGAAAAAACATAATCCAATGTTGATGAACAACTTGTTTCCCTTTCAAAAGAAACAAAACCAAGTAAAAATGTAGGAAGGCTTCCCATTCTGAATAGGAATTTAAAGAAATAAGCGTGAATATGTATGATGGTGATGTCTTTGAAATCTACTCATGTGTCTCCTTTTTCCAGTGAAGATGAATATGCCATAATCAAATTAGGTACATGCCCAACCAAAGAAGAAGGTGATAAACTAGAACTCTATGAAAACTGACGTTGAACAAGATCCAAAGACAAATATGGTTTGACAACATATGTGTAAAGACAATCATAAGAGAGGAGAGATAACCCCTCAAATGTGTCCTTCAAATATAAAATGTGAGACTCCATAAAAGAGATGAAAATTTTGGTAAATAGGAATTCTAATCAAGAAGACAATGAGATACTTGTTAGAATGAATCACTGGAAGTTCTCAATGAATGGCCAACATAAGATGAATGGTCCTATTGAATAGGAATGATGGGAGCCTCAATCAATGAATTTGCACAAGGAATCAATGAAGGTTAAGGTACAACAACTATCTCTAATGGAGAATGAGCATATGAATAACCTTTGTAATCCTAATATGAGGATTCAAAGCATTCTAAAACTTCAAACTCCTACATAGTAGCATGATCATAAGGAATCTTATTTGAAGAATGAAGAGGTACATAACATTCTAAAAAAAAATCATATAGGAATGGTGGAGTATCAGGATCTCCATATATCTCCCAAATTTTAGTCCAAAGTGTATGAGGACAATCAAAATGATCAATAGATTTCAAAATTTCATCATAAACATGCATTGCAATAACCTCCAAGACATCATACCTTCTACAACTCCAGGAAAATTTTGTATACCTTTATCTAGAGGGGGAACAAAAATATACAAATGTGGCAACAACTAAAGTGATTGGAGATGGTTTATGATGCCATATCTCCATTTTTTATAGTTTCCCCTTTCCAACATAATCATAGAAGGATGAAATGAAAACCCAATAATGAACTATGATATATCTTCACAATTACAAATAAATTAACCTTCAACAACAATTAGAAACTCCCAAATTTGAAAATACATATGAAAATAAAGCCCCCCCCCTAACAAAAAAAACTTCTCTAGAAGAAAAGATGTCCAAGCTATGAAGAAAAAATAAAATATGTAAAATTTTGAATAAATCACACTTGGGGTTGAATCTAAGAAAATGAAATGAACCAAATGAAAGAGCTCCTGAATACCTTCCAAATACAACTTGAATAGCCAAAATCAAAGAAACTACTAGAAACTTATGACCTCAGAGGTACAAATGGGAAATCTAACTTCAAATGCCAATAACTTGTACCTATAGTAAGCTCTAGAAAAAATACCTGCACTAATACAAAGTACATGGAACCAAATTTCCGTTGATATCTCGTTTGTATAATTTCAATGTCATTGCAAAAATTTATGCAAAATTGAAAAAAAGGGCTACATGGAGGACTTAGTAGGCTAATCAAGGGAAAAATGTGTCTACTAAAATAGTGCAAAAGTTAAACCCTAGGGGCTAGTGGGTAGTTTTTCATGTGACCACTGGTCTTTAGGGTGGAAAAATTTCCCATTGCTAGGCGGGTAGTAAGTTGGTGGTGCTACTGGTTGGTGGCACTACTAGTTCCCTAGCCCTCCACTTAGACTTTGAATGGAGTCTGGAAGGTGTGACCAATGAGTTTAAGAGAGTTGATTGTTTGAAGAGATCCAATGATGAGTACACAATCGACGAAAGTAGAAGTTAACAGACAAAGAAATTGGTGCCAACTAGAAAACACCCATGGGCAATGAAGGATACTTTGAAAAGTATGAGAAGTGGGACGGTCACTTGAAAAAGTTTGCAAAATGGGTACAGGACAACCATAAAAATTATCCTGTGGAAAAATAAACACTGGATGGATGGATGGGATAGGTTAATGAGAGGAAAAGCATTTCTCAATAGAAGAACTGGTTGACAAAAGAAATGTAGGAATCGACAGGCGATGAAGAATAAAGGACACCAGTGGGAGAGTTTGAGCAACCAACAAGAAAATTTTGCAATGGTAGCACGGGCTTGACAAAGGTTGGAAGTTGGTGGGAATTGTCAAAGGACCTACCAAATGAAGATTTATACCCACACAACAAGGTGCATGACATGAATGGGGTTGTCTAATAAATAATGAAAGAACCCAATCATAATCAAAAGTGGTGGGTGCAAGTGGAAATCGGGTGAGGCCAACATGAATTGAAGCCTCCATCAGTCCATAAATGTGGATAGGTAATAACTGTCAGATGGGATGCCAAGGGCTACAGTCAACCTATAAGACCTTGCAACAAATGAAATGCCTCCAACCAAATAAAAGCAATCGAAAAAAATATGAATTTCAAACCCTCAAATATTAATCAACCCTACAAATATTTATAAAAATATTTTGTCAAAATTATTTTTTAATAAGCTCGATAATTATTTTTCCCAAACCATAAAAAATCAGAAAATTATTGTAAAATAATGTTTTTTGAAAAATAATACAGTACCTAGGAGTTGTACGACCTTCTTGAGTAAAATATATGTTTCCCCGAAAGCAACTGAAACCAAATATAGGCATATTTTATATTGATCTTTGTCTCTTGAGATTTTTGAAGATGATGGTGATGTCTGATTGAGGTGAAAGTGCACCAAAAGATTTGCAACCTCCAAATCTTGTAAATCTTCAAATCCTCATAACTTAGGCAAAAAAATCAGATTTAGGAAAAAGAAAAGTTGATCTTGACTTTCTTAGCTACCTTGAACTTGAATTTGAGCTTAGATTTCCTCCAACATGAGCGAAAATTCACCTACCATGAAAAACCACATATAGAGACAACCTCAAATCTGGTATTTTTTCAAGTTTTTTTTTATTCCTAGGCTCACCATATGGTGCAAGGGAAGAGCATACTCAACCTCACTAAAAATAACCTAGATCTCTCACTAGCAATAGCTCAACCCTCATATCTAAGAAGGGTTTTGCAAGTATTGGCTCTAATACCATCTAAGAGATGGAATAAAATGCTCTGATACCATGTAAGAGGTAAAGATTAGCTAAATACCCAAAACCAACTACAAAAACAATGAAAACCTTCTACAAGAGAGTATGCAAGAATATGAACTTGCTTGATATTGAGACCTATCAAAATGATGATGAGGTATGAAGTATGTTACATATGAGTACAATGACCTTCCTTATATATGCCAAGTGAGGAATAGGATTGAACATGATTGTGACATGTGTCTTAATCCTATGACATGTGACAACTAATAAACTAACTACCTAAGAATTGGCATAAAATCTAGAGAAGATAAGCTATAAAAAAGCCAACTAAGACTTCTAGAAAGAATCTTATATCCTAAGTAAACTTAACATGTGAATAAGCCCCCTAAGTCCCTAGCAAGATAAATTACTAGGTAAAAGATTTTAATTCACACCAACACTCAATAGTCATCTCTAAATTTTTTTTCTTAGAGCCCATGTTACTTTTTGCACACTAAAAAGCTAGGGTTTCTTGATGATATTGGTCTTGTAGAAATATGGTAGAAATAATATAGGATTTGTATTACACAAAATGGATACAAGTACTATCACACAAGTATAATGACAAAAAATTCGAAGCCATGGACATGGAATACCTTACAAAATTATAGACCAAAAAACCTAATTTCTAAGGGTCCAAGACAATTTCTAATTTATGTTTGAACATACCTTTTCATTCATAGGCTATATATGAACTTACACAAAAATTAGAAACTCACTTGGAATTACACACCTTAGGAACTTATCTCAATATGGTCATAGATAACACAACTATTTGATAATCAAAGTAATTAGTGGATGTAATCTCTAGTAAAACTAAATATTCAACTAGCTCACTTGCACTAGATACACTTCTTTAATAAAGTTATAGGTTTAGATATTTTATTTTATGTTTTCACATAGATATAGGGAATTCTATTATATATAATAGGTTTTAAATGAAGACTAGATTATTGTAGAAAGATAATATTATACCATGAAGAGAAAAAAATTCATCAATAGTCATTAGCTCTATTTGTGTGGATATCACTTCAATCCTTAAGATGTTTAAATTTTTAACCTTGATCAATGGTTGATATTTTTTTATGCATCAACCTCTAGATCAAATGGACAACAAAATAAATCTACTTAAACAATATATCAATTTGATTAGGTCCATTAGGGAGAATTATTCAATGAAAAATCAATTCAATCCATGTACACATGCTTCAATTACTCAAACATTTAACTATGATTACTTAGTGATGTTTTACATATCATCTATGAATTTATACATAAAGAAACTAGTACCATTATTTTGAATGCATTAACTAGCTAGTAACATCCTTGTGTCCTAACTACAAACTAAGACATGTTGATCTCAAAACTTACATATTTTGGAAGTTGAAACAAAGAAAAAGGGGGAAGAAGGAATGTAGGTCCTCTACCCTTGGAAAAAAGGGTTTTTATGCCTTCTCTAGGGTTCCACACCTTTTTCTTATTTCATGGAGTAAGGACAATGAATGTTGGAAGAAGGTTTTGATGGATCAGGACAAGGTATATGGTTGACTTTCAACCTAAAAGGTGAATAAATCAACCCTTGACCAGATCTAGGATGAATTTGTGAATGAAATTTAATGGTCTAACTAAGCTAATAATAAAAATAACTTATTTGATGCAAATACCAAAAACACAAAAAATCACAGATAAACTCAGACAATCAAAATGAGTAGAGAAAGACACTGTGCACCTCTAATTCAAATATGGGATGGATTTTGGAGGACTTAGATGCTCACGACATGAGTTTACTTGTAGTTTATTTGGATTTTTTTTTGTAGGATTTGAGAAATACAAATCCATAGAACCCAATGAACACCTGCATGCAAGAAATTTGTCACAGAGAAAGAGAGAGAACAAAACAAGGGTTTGGCTCTAACAATGTGCAAAGATGTATTATCAAAAAAATGAATGAATCAAGCAAGATGAATACAAGAGTTCAATCCTTATAAAAGGAGATATAAACCTAAAGGAAACCCTAACCCTAAAGGTGAGTGCATTTAATAATTAATATTAATTATTAAATGACTAATATATGTGCATAAAGTGAATTCTTAAGAGGAGAGTAAAGTTAATTAATTACTTTACTCTAACACCCCCCCTTAAGATGAGCTACACTGTAGCTACAAACAATGCAGAAGAAAGCAAAGGAACTACGATGCATGAAAGTAAAATTGGGTCCCGACAACTAGGCCTGATCAGGTACCCAAATACAACGAAATCTCTATAAAGCGGAGAAAAGGAGAAAACCCAGTGGGAAAAAACTCCTCTCCAAAAAGAGATGAACAAGAGTGAAAGAAGAAGAGAGATAAAAGGAGGACTCAACATGAGCCCCCAAGAACTACTTCTATCACACAAGTACACAATATGGTTCCCCCATAGGAGAGAGAAGAGACTCCAAAGCCCACCCAGAATGAGAGAACCCCTATGTCAATGATCAAAACAATGTGTCTCCTCAGAGGAAGAAACATATCCAACTGTCGAGGAAGAGGAAATCCCTGGCTATGAGGCAAAAATAGAAGTCCTGGATGATGCTCACTAAAGAATGAAATTGTAGTAGGAGCGTTTGAATAACAAGATGCTAAATCAAATAACTCAAGATGATCCTGGAATGGAATCTCTAATGAAGATGGGATAACGGGTGTGCTAAAACCGTCATCTGTGAGGAAAGGAATATCCTCTGATATGGCCTCAACAACTACACGTGATGGCTCGATGAGTGGAGTAACAATGTCAGTCATAGCTGAAGAGGAATCCTACTGAACAGATGTGATCTCAACAGGAGGTAGAGGTGTAGACGTCTCAACACTAGTCTCATGAACAGATGGAAGAACACATAAGTTCAAGTGACCAAACTTCACCTCAGATATTGCATGCTCTCTTGTAGAAAGAGAGGAAAACTCAGACAGTGGAGATGGTGGACCAAAGTGTGTGAATGCATACAAATGGGAAGAATGATCAACTGTCCATGTTGCAACAATGTTGCCAGTCTGAATGTCTCTGATGTGCACTGAATCAGGTGTGAACTCAACTATTTTCCCTATCCCACTGTGAGAAATCTGATAGATGGAGAGAAGGTTAGTGGAAAAAGATGGAACACATAGTACATCATTGAATGTACCATCATCAATGTCAATAGAACCTTTCCCACATGCACTCATATAAGTGTTATTACCCATCAATATGTGTGGTGAGGATGTAGCATCGAAAGATGAGAACATGTTCTGAGAAGATGCCATATGGTGTGAAGCACCTAAATCCAGTAGCCATCTAGATGAAAGTGAAATAGTGGTTGCACATAATGCATGACCCTTATGTGGGGCCTGTTCATCTGTCTGGAATGAAGATGATGAAGAAGAAGAAGACCTTCCTGATGTAGATGAAGAAGAGTGATGAATATTGTTCCTCTCAAGAAGAGTTGTCAAATCTGAAACCTATTTTGCATATGCATCTATCTTCTTCTCATAACACTTGGACTCATCATGTCCTAGCTTAGTACAATAATCACACTTAGGTATGTCTTTCTTTGATGATTCCCCCTTAGAAGAACGTGAATTAGAGGTGTGATGTGAACTAGAATCCATCCAATGCTCTATGGTCTTTGGTTTCTGTTTATGCTTTTGCTTCCCTTGAGATGACTGTGCTACCAATGCTTGGTGTTGTGATCCTATGAGAGCATCCAACTGTGATATCTTGGCTTGCTCTTGTGTCAACCGATCACAAAACACCTCAAATGTAGGCATGGTGGAGCAGTTTCCCAATGCATCCATGGTGGAATAGAATGTCAAAGAGAAGATCTAAAATGGACCCCAAAGCTTGGAGAGGATCAAGAAGATGCACTCTGTATCAGTCTTAATCTTGCCACAACCCTGCAAGATAGATCTCTGATGTTTGAACTTCATCAAAAAGTCCTCAATGAAAGAAAACAAATTAGGTACCAAGGAAGTCAACTCAGCCTCAAGCTGCAATGCTCTAAACTCGTTGACAGTGCCAAAAATTCCATCAAACTTGGTCCAAATGGCTGTAGGTGTGAGACACCCTTCAAGATGAAATGGGAGGCTATCTGAAATGTGCAAAGCCATCAATCCCATAGTGTGATCCATATTGTTCATGTGTTGTAGAACCTCAAAGGGGTGAGTCAATTGAGGTTGAACCTCATCCAAACATGACCATAACCCTTGAGACTGGAGAAGTGTCATCATGCGACCCTTCCAAGTGTGACAATTATGCGGTGTGAGAGGCTCAATAGATCTATCGACCATGCTGTGAACTGTGCCTCAACTGCTCTGAATTTTTTATTATTATTATTATTTAGTTGTCTTTCAGAACTAGATAGAAGATGCAGAAGGGGTTTTGTTGTTTTGGTGTTTATAGATTCTGGTTTTCTGATGTAAATGATAGAAAGAAAGAAAAAACACCCCCCCACAATGCAAAAAACCAATCCCCAATACAAACTGAAAGCCAAAAAAAATAGAAAGCAGTATATGTTTGAGACAAATCTCTGTGTACCTAAAGAATTTCTAATGAAATAATCTATAGATTTGGAAAGAGCACAGAACCACCTTTTTGACACCTATTCGCTTTCGAAAAATGGAGCAAAATTGAGCAAGTTATGCCCCTCAGAGTGCAAAAAGATCATCTGACTTTGACTACGAAAAAATGCAACCAAATTGGAAAATCTTGAAAAAAATCCTACACCATCAGGATGACCTCGAAGCCAGCTTTCCAATGCCTATTTGTTTTCAAAAAATGGAGATCGGACGCCCGATTTATCGAAAGAGGTGAAAAAAAAAGGAAAGAGGGGCCCTGGTGGCTCTGCTCGGACTGGCGGCACATGGGTGGTGCTCTAGCTACGGGCCTGTGGTCGGTCAGTGGTGAGCCGGTGGCCAATCACTAGTGGCAGGCCGGCGATGAACCGACGGAGGTGGGGTGGTCCACCACCAAGCTGGTGGCCGCTTGGCTGAGCGACAGCGGTGCCCTTCTTTAAAACTACAAGCACAGTTTTTTTAAAACAAAAAAATGTTTTTTTCTTTTTTAAATTTTTTTTTTTGCAATTTTTGACCTCGAACGGCATGTCCTAAGGTCGTACGACTCTAGGGAAAAAAAAATTTGCTTCCCTGAGCAATTGTGGCCGAATCAGATGTGTTTTATATGAAAATAGGGGTTTTTGGACGTTGCGAGCTCAATGGTGAGGTCCGTTTGAGCTCAAAGTGCACCAAAAAAACCCACCTATTCCAAATAAAAACTAGAAAACACACACAAATCTGATGCAACCAAAACCTAGATCTCTAATTCTTTCAAAAATTGAACAAGCTATAGCAGATCTGGCTCTGATACCATGTAGGATTTGAGAAATGCAAATCCACAGAACCCAATGAACACCTACATGCAAGAAACTTATCACAGAGAAAGAGAGAGAACAAAACAAGGGTTTAGCTCTGACAATGTGAAAAGATATATTATCAGAAAAATGAATGAATCAAGCGAGATGAATACAAGAGATCAATCCTTATAAAAGGAGATCTAAACCTAAAGGAAACTCTAACCTTAAAGGTGAGTGCATTTAATAATTAATATTAATTATTAAATGACTAATATATGTGCATAAAGTGAATTCTTAAGAGGAGAGTATAGTTAATTAATTACTTTACTCTAACAGTTTTCACAATCCTCTAATGTTAGATTAAAGATTTTTATTTTTGCATATAAATCTATCACATCACAATTGGATAATTTTATAGGCGAGTTTCTATAAGTTGACAAAGTGTAGGGATTTGAATGCAATGATGAATAAATGGTCTTCAAGCTTCCTTTAATCCTCTCTAAACCTAAAATCCACAAATTTAAAAAGAGAATAAATGTTGTGCCACTTAGGGTCTTTCCTTGGTCAAACCTCGTGTTAGTGTTTCCACTTTTAGAATGGTGATGTCAAATCCATTAGATCTAGTGCATACATATCTATGAAAAAAAATGAGGACTAAGAGTCCACAAGGAGATAAGTATTTTATGATGTTGATTAATGATTATAATAGGATGACTTAGATTACATATCTAAAGGATAATTCATAGGATTTTGAGAAGTTCAAAGCATTTAAGACTATGGTGAAGAATGGAACCAGAAGGAGAATGAAATTCTTAAGATTAGATAGAGGCAGAGAATTTATAGATGAGAAGTATTAGAGATTCTGTGAAGAGCATGAAATTTAGAGGAAACTTTCTACCCCTAGAACACCACAACAAAATGGATTTTTTGAAAGAAAGAATTAGATTGTACAAGAGATAGCAAGGACTATGCTATGTCAAACAAATCTATTGAATATGTACTAAAGAGAAGTTACATAAACAACTGTGTACATTTGAAAAAAATTAAGATCAAATGCAAGATAGAGAAGACTCCATATGATTTATGGAAAGGAAGAGAAACATTAGTAAGAAAACTAAATTTTTTTGGAAGAAAGTGCTACAACAAGAGAGATGAGGAGAATTTGGGTAAGTTTGACTCAAGGTCAGATGAAGGTTATTTTCTTGGTTACTCTTTAAGAAAAAAAGCTTATAAATTTTATAACAAAAGATTGAAGAGGATAATTGAAAGTGCAAGTGTGAAGGTTGATGAAAATATTTAGAGTACTATTATTTTGAAAGTTGAAGAGAAGAGGAATCAACTCTTAGAAACATTGAAGTACCAGAAGAGGTTGTTTTAAAAAATCCAACTAAGTATGTTTAGAAAAATTACTCTACCTATTAGATTAATGGTGAGAAAAATAGTGGGGTTCTAGCCCAAAATAGGCTAGAAAGATCAAAAGAACAAGTAAATTTTGCTTTACTATCAAATATTAAACCTAAAACATATAAAGAGACATGCAATATAGAAAGATGGATAGATGCTATGGAAGAATAATTGAATAGATCATGAAGAATGAAACTTGGGAAATTGTCCCAAGGCCTAAGGAAAAAAATGTTATTGGAACCAAGTGGGTATTTAGAAACAAGGTGAATGAAGAAGGTGAAGTGATTAGAAACAAAGCAAGACTTGTGTGTAAAGGGTATGCTCAAGTTGAAGATATATAATTTGAGGATACATTTGCTCTAGTAGCTATATTGGAGGAAATTAGGATGTTTTTAGCTCTGTCAAAATTCAAAAATTTCAATATGTATGAGATGGATGTGAAGTCAGTATTCTTGAATGGAAAACTTGAAGAAGAAGCTTACTTTGAGCAACTAGAAGGATTTCAATGCACTAACAATATAGATTATGCTTATAGATTAAAGAAGGCTTTGTACGGACTCAAGTAAGCTCCTATAGCTTGGTGTGGAAGGTTGAATGGATACTTGCAACAACAAGGATTCTAGATAGGCTATGTGGACAATAATTTATACATAAAAATAGAAGGAGAAAAAATGTTGATGTAACATGCCAACCCTTCAATGTAGTAAAAAAATTCTAAATTTATGCATTGCAAGTAAATAAATTAGGTAACAAGTCATTGCAATAATTTCTTTCTTTCTTTTATTGAGATTATACCAACAAGATGTCATATCAAATTACAATAAAGATTCCATTTCATTACAATAACTTCATAAGTTACAACAGAACAAGAATAAATACATTTACATCCATAACTCCAATGAGCTTTAAAACAAATAGCTATAAGATGGTCCAAGATCCTTCCTTTCAAATCTTGGTTCTTCTATCACCTTTTGTGGAGGAGAAGCATCACTCATGCACCTTTTTTCCAACCACAGACTCATAATATAGTCCCCCATACATTTATCATTTGATAGATGGCCCTTCCCTTTGACGAAGAGATTGGTAGAGTAATCGATAATGACAACCAACTGAGCATAGTGTTGTGTCCTACATAACTCAAACTTTGTTAAAGCTATAATATTGGTTTAACATGTAATATTGGATCACAATGTTCAAACTAACAGTGTTTTGTCTTAGTAGTCACACAAATTAAGTGAAGTCTCAGAGATTCACACTACTTTGATCAAAGAGTTATCATTCAGTACTTCAAATGAAGTCATCTATCACATACACTACTATAGACAATGAAAAATGTCCTAAATGTTATCATACACTCAAAATAGGTTTACTAACATCATTTCCTCTCAAAATTCTTCTTTTTGCTTAATTAATTGAATTAGCCTAGCTAATTAATTAATTGCATTTTTTTTGTCCATTAACTTAGCTCATCAAATTGGGTTAATTCACTCCCCCTTAATGCTAATATTTCATCCTATTAAATTAAATAAATCAAAAAAATTAATTTAAGTCCCTAAGTCATCTTATTTAATTAAATAACCCTAAGTTATTTAATTTAATATCATTTTTACCTTTCCCCCTTTCATTAAATCATTTAATTTAATGAAAATCCCTTTAATTATTCAAATCCCCTAATTGCATGATTACAATTTGTTTAATTAGCAATTAAACTAACTTTTCTCTAAACAAAGGGAATATTCCTTATCCCCTTTTTGGACAATTAAGAATTTCTTTTAATTTGTAAAATGTCTTTTTTCCTCACCCATGAGAATATTCCAAAAGAATATTTTTATTCCTCCATCATTTGAAAAAGGGATATTTTCACTTAGCTTCTTATGCAAGTTTTAACCTTTAAGCTTTTGAACAAGTCAACTTTGACCTGTGTGAGTAGGTCAAAAGTGTGTTTGTTTGAGGCAAGTGTGAACCCTTGATTAAAATCCCATCATGCATTCTCATCCATTGATGAATCCATGATCCATTCCTCTCATCTCCTTCATCTTTGACCATTGATTAATCTTTTCAATATTAACCCTTCATTTCTCATCTTCTTTCTTATAAATAGGTCACTATTTGGGGACAAATGGATCCATTTTCAATTGCAAACTCATGTTTTTGAATTCACTTGCACTCACACTCATCTTTTACTCACTTTTAGCTTACAATTTTAGTTAATTTTAGTTGCATAATAGCTTAGAGCATTCATTAATGGCTTCCATGCATCCATCTTAAATTGTATATGAATTAGGTTTTTCATCTTTTAGCTTAGAATTAGCTTATATTAGCTTATCAATATCATAATTAGATCATTTGTAGCATAAAATCATGTTAACTTATCCTGCATCATGTTTAAATTAGCATAATCTAGGTTTTCATACATCAATCACAATGGTTTCATTAATTCTCTTCCATACTATCAACTGAAAAAAGCTCACTAATCATGGGATTGGGAAAGGGTCATTGTTTCACATCAACATGACACCAATTCCAAAACGGGATAAGTTTCAAATAGGTTAGAGTAGGAATTTAATAGTTTTTGTGTAGTTTGTAACTTTTAGTTTCAATTAAATGCTTAGTTTAATTTTCCAATTTTGTTGATATTGTTTGGTAGATGCAGGTTTATTTGGGTAAATTATGCTTCAATTCACCATGGATTAATTGTAATTTATCCACACTGGTGATCCTTGTCTCATAACTATTTAGGGCTGATTTGACTTAAGGCTATATTAAGCTATGCATAGGTATATCCTTCAGTGGATAGTCCTTAATCCTAAATAACCTATCACCATATAATCTACTTGGAATAAACCTACTTATCTAGTAAGTACACAAGTTAGGTATATCCTTCAATGGATAGTTCTTCATCCTAGATAACCTATCTTCAAAACAATCTACTTGGAATAAACCTACTTAGATAGCAAGTACACAAGCTCGGTATATCCTTCAATGGATAGTCCGCCATCCCAAATAGCCTATCTTCAAAAAAATATACTTACACACAAGTGCACAAACTCCCTTGCATACTAGATTATCTATCCTAGGAGTAAACACAAGCTTTCCTAGTTAAATCAACAACTTAGCTAAGTGTACCATATGTGCCTTTCGTGTTCAATCAAGCCTAGTATATAATACCTATAATAAACACCCATCTCCTACTATGGAGTAAAATATAAACACATTGCATGGTCTCAATCGAAGAGTTATCATAATAAAAGAGGACTCCATTCGAGAGTATCACCTCTTGACCAAGAGGGTTTTCACTATGAGCCTACTTTGTCAATACAATATCTTTGTATTTGAGTGTATATTGTTACAATCCAAGTAGCAGCTCTAACCCACTAGTTATCTATAATCAAATAACTAGCTATGAGTAACCCATGTTCAAACACATATATTATAATTAAATACCTATGTTTTCAACATATCTAGTACATTTAAATACCTATGTCAAGCAATCTCTTCGACATATCTAGTATAGTGAAATAGCTATGTGAAGCAATCTCTTGTATCATGGAGTGCTTAAAAACACATTATGAAAACAACATAATAGTTTCATTTTCATTTTCTAATTCTTCTAATGCATGTACTAGAAAAGACATCTCAACCATGAATGAAAAAACAATCATTCAAAAGTAAAATAATAAAGAAGAAATCCTCATGTGTGTTATCACTTTCCAACTAAAGACAACTATGCAGCCCTCTCCCAACAACAATTATCTTGAAACCAACTTCTCAAGAATGTCACAATTGAACTCTCTCTCTCTCTCTCTCTCAAGTTGATATCTTACTCCTCTCAAATATCTCTCCCTCACAAATTAAGTAAAACTCACTTTCTTTCTCTCTCAATGCAAAGCAAAGCATGGCTGGTAATAACTCAAAAATAATGAATAGAAAAATATGTATAATCTCTTAGGAAAGAATGTGTCCCTCACAAATGAAATGGTTTAGCTATTTATAGAGAAACCAAGAAAACACAAATCCTATAGTTTAGACATGTACAAAGACACCAAGCTCATGCAAAGCAATTTAACATTAAGATGGTGATCATCTAAGCTCAGAATTAGCAAAACCTTCTATAGATTGACTAGTTTCCCATGACAACAATCCAAAGGCTAATTCAAAATAAACATAGAGAATTTGAATTGTTTCAATGAAAAAAACCTATAGGAAATCAAACTCAAAGGTGACACCATCTACTATTCTTCTTCCTTCACATTTGGCACCATCAAACTTAGTCAGTAATCATAATATGACAGTAGACTTCAATCGTTCCAAATGGTGTATGAATCGACATAAATAGAATAATACATGAGACTAAGTCAAGCAAGGTATCATTTAATACATTGACCAATTCAATGATTCTATAGCCAACAATACCAAATGCAAAGAAACACCATGCATCATGTGTTAATCACAATAATAATTGGTTTCTACTTGTAGTCTAAAGCTATTAAATTGGCTTCCATAGACATGGTCTACATCGACCTCCATTCACATAGTTTCTATCGACTATGACAACCAATGTATTGAGAACAATAATCAACTACTATTTATTGTTGACTTGATCTATTGTTTTATGCGTGGTATTCTCATATCCAAGGTGGTGCCTTATTTTCTTTACAACATACATACCATATCTTGTGTTTGGCTTGAACACTTAGTTATCATCAATTTATGTGCAACTATACATGCCATAAAGTTTGGATATTATCACTTACACTTATACATGTGATATATCATGCCTATACGGATGTACTAAGTTTTGCTTGTACAAGTCGGACATGGTATATATATATATAGTGCTATTGAAATATATAGCAGCAATTAAGAATAAATTAATCATTAAATCATTTATATATATATTATTGTAGACACCTAAATTTGGACACTTAATTTATCCAAATTTATCCCTCTTCATCTACATTAATTAAATAATATCACTATTATTTAATTAATACCTCTAAAGTTCTTCTAATCCCTAAGGTATCTAGTTAAATAATTAAATACTTGCCCCCTTTCATCAAATGAATTAAATGAATATGACATTTATTTAATTCCTCACATGTCACACCCCTTTCTTAATCCTAATTATTCTCCTAACCTCATCAATAGGGATGTGCACATGCCTAATCCTTTATTAGGATGTGTCACATCCTCCAACTTTTGCAAGTTGGCCTCTAATCTCTCTTAGCCACCTAACCCTCCTCTAATCCTTCATTAACTAGCCTAATCAACCTCTCAAGGAATTTTCAATTCCTTTTATCATTCCAAGGAATATTAAATTCATTTTTCTCTTCTCCATTTGATCTTTGACTTGTCACATCAAGTCACATGTGAGCTCTTCCCCTTCTCCCACTTGCCTCTAATATGTCATTAATTTGTCTAATTAGGTAATTGCACAAACTTAATCACTTAATTAGGTCAACCTAATCTCCATTTCATTTATAGAATGTGTCATAAGTCAACCTTATTAAAGACTTTCTCATTTTGGAGAAGGCACTCCATTCTCCATGTGAATTTTTAATTCACATTTAATCCCTCAATGCATTCCAAAGAATTTTAAATTCTTTCTCTCATCCTCATGAGGATATTTGAGGAATTTTTAATTCCTCACATGTCCTCTCACCCACATGGGGACAAGGACCTCCTTTATGAGGGGATCTTGTACAAATCCCAAGGTACTATGTAGTACCTCTATGTCATGAACTCTCCTTCCACCTTATTTACAGATCATCTTTTTCAAACCACTTCATATGCCACATGTCAAGATATGAGGCCTTGTGAATTCTCAACTCACCATAGCCCTACATCTTTGTATTGTTGGTTTAATCCTAACCTTCTATTTCTCTAAAGAATTTTGGAATTCTCTATAAATAACCCCTCTTTTCTCTCAATTTAGGAGGAAATCATTATGCTTGCCAAACTCTTGCAATTTTTTCTCTTGAGCCATACTTAACCAAATACTTGCATTTGCATCCATTATCACCCATTTTTCATTCATCTTGCATCCCACACTTGCATCTCTTGCCATCAAAGGAGCATACACTATATCAAAGATCGAAGGGCCAACCAAAGGACAACTCAACAAGGTAAAAGGTTCCATTTTGTTTTGTTAAGTTAATTATTTGCCCAATCTTGAGGTGTAGGGTGTTTATATTTGTTATTTGCACTATTTTTTTTGCTGCTCGTTTTCTAACAAGTATTTTCGCCCATTCACAATTATATATATAATATAATATCTATATATTATATTACTTATCCATATAATATATTTATATATATTTATAAATAAGTACACACACACACACATATATATTGTAGACACTTAAAAATAACCTAGGCCTGCAAACTTCATTTTTACCACTTTCATCCTAACATAATTATGACATTTAATTATGTCCTTGGGCCACATTCGACTATTGATTAAATAATTCATAATTATTTAATTAATTCATGTCATTTTATTCTTCATGATTATTAAATAAATAAATTCTATTTATTTATTAAATACGTCACTAATTCTCTAAGTCTCCCTATAATTAAATAAATTTCTAAATTTGTTTAATTATCCTTATTCATTAATTCTTCCTGATTATTAAATAAATGAATTACATTTATTTATTTAATATGTCACTAATTGTCTTAATTAAATAAATTGATTAATTTATTTAATTAATTAATCTTATCTTCTAAATTAAATAATTAAATTTAATTATTTAATTGCCTAAATTAATATTCCTCTCATTTTAAATAAATGAAATTATTTAAAATGTCATCACTCTCTTAACTGTCAGTCCATTTTGGTAAATAATCTTAAAATTGATTATTTATTATCTCATAAAATCATTATTTTGAATTAATTTAATTCCAAATTGGTAACTAATCTTCCAAAAATCAAGTAATCGGGCAGATTCTTGATTTTCCAAATCTGATCTTCAGTCCAACTCTTATCTTCTTGATTTTTCGAATCTCACAAATCAGACAGTCTTTATCTTCTTGATTTTTGAAAATCCTTATTTTCTAATTATTTTATCTGATTTATTCTCCACCGCCGATTCGATTCTCTCAGGTGACATCTTGACTGCTCACTTAATGATATTTCCCTAACCCTAATTAGGGATTATCAGATTTAATCTGGGCCTCTCATTTTAGGTCTTAGTCCGAAATCAATCTCACCCGTCCATTCAAAATAGAATTTTCTATAAAATGCCATTTTCCTCTCATTTCTACATTATGCATATAGATTACAATATTCTGGCATATTAATACTTAGATTAATTTGGCATTTTAGAGTCATTTTTATCATAGTCATTTAGGTATAGGCATTAGACATTGGTGCAAATCCTTCAAAGCTTGGTGTAGGACATAGACATTTATTTGCAAATTGCTCGCTCGTCAAATCTGAGGGCAACACGTCAACCAACAAGCAAGGAGGTGTTACAAAGGTGAATCATGGAGGCTGCAACAACTATTTGGTATACTTGTTTCATTTATGTTTGCTTCCTTTGTTCTTTGTAATTACTTTGGGTTTTGTCTTTCGCATTGATTTGATAACTTGAATCTAATCCAAAAATAAATCCATTGATACATTTGGTGAACCCGACATGTTTTAACAAATTTTGAGAAATCTTGGAGTTTGATTCTTTTGTTGCAGGTTTGGCATCATTGTGGATAAAGCCCTATTTTTTCAAAGATTTGACCATAACTTTCAAACGGCTATGTATTTTCTCACAAATTTTTTTCAGCTTGGGGACAACATCATGCACTTTCATTCCAAAAATCAAAAATTTTGGATTTTTTTTTATTTTTTATTATTTTCTGTTTTTCATAAAAAATTAATTTCAGGAGCAAATAATCAAATTTTTCCGATATGTTTACATTTCTAGAAAGCTCTCTAAATTTTAATAGGGGTCTATTCTTTATATTTTAAATTTGGATGCGAAATTATTGGTCAAACAATAGATCTTTTCAAATTGGTTCTTAAAATAGATTTGCTTATATCTCACACAAGATTGTAGATCTACTCACAAAATGTTTTTTACAGATTTGGGATGAATCAAACGACTTAGTCCAAAAATCAGAATTTTTGGAGCTGTTTTGTATTTTTAATAATTTTTTTATGATTTTTCATAAAAAAATAATTTCAGGTGCAAAACAACAATTTTTCTGATTTATTTACATTTTTGGAAACCTCTTGAGATTTTAGATAGGCTTTATTCTCTGTAGTTTTCATTTTACTATCAAATTTTTTTCTAAAAATTAGATTTGTCTCGACTAGCTAACCCTCTAATAGTAGTGATCGATTATCTTGTTAGGGTTTGTTGTTGGTTTTGTGCATGTGCAAGAAAATAAACACTTCAAATGACACATTGGATCAAGTGAAAAAAAATGATGCATCTAACTATTTTTGCAGATCGATAGTCGAAGATCATTATCAAACTACTAATGTGTGGTCTTGCAGGTTCGAATGTCAAAGACTAAACATCAAAACAATGTGCTTGTCTTTTTTAGTAGTATAACACACATTTTATTTTGGTGCAATTAAAATGAACCTATGTTTACTATGTCTGAATGTGTTTGAAAAATGGTAGGTGAGTATGCTCTCACCTTGTGAAAACTTGTGATCAGAAAACCAGACCCATTTTTATCTGTTTTTACCTTGACGACTTGGTATATCAGAGTATCCTCTCCCCTTGCACTTTCGAGGCGATCTTGGGTGTAAGAGAAATAGTTACCAACTCTAGAAATTGGGCCTACCTGGGGATTTCATCACTAGCGACTCAAACCGGCAATGAAGCTAAGCCCAAGCTACCCCGTAGGTATATAAATGTGAATTTTAAGGAAGGCAGATTACAGTGTAGATGTGTCATCTGAGGGCAGTGTAGTACTCCCTTAAACCACATTGAGGCAACATCTTGGTTTGGAGTGCCACCTAATTGGTGATTAATCTCTTGCCCCATGTCTTATGGCCACTTTCGAGCCGGGGGTCCCAAATTAAGCACCATTGTTTAGTAGCCAAAAACCTTCTATTTGCTAGCGCAACACCGGTTGGTGTGAAGGCATCCACATCTTCACAGTCTGTAGTAGAGGTGATCAATATGCCATGGGAGTTTCAATGGGGTTGGAAGCTTGGTTGGCCTGAGAAGGGAGTGCACTATAAGGGGGATCCCGTGCAGCCAAGCTTCTGAATTCACACGCTACTGATATGCGGTTAGGGAAACCCACGTGGAATCTAGCGAATATTGTCCTAGCCTAACCTAGGATTGTACTTGTATTATGTGTGCTTTCTTACATTCAAAACATCATGCTTGTCAAGTGTTTTCTATATTTTCAAACAATATACATAACAGTCACAAATCTAGACACAAACAATCGACCTTAGACAACTTAGAATTTTCAAAAAAACATAAAAAAAAATAGTCTCAATCCTCATTTTGAACTTAGACTTGGCATTGTCCATCATAGTCCTCATTTGGCATCTAGACTTGGCATTGGTCAGTTTCCTTAGTCAACATCTTCATTGTCATCTTGGCATTTGGCATCCTTTCTTGACAATTTTATCACCTTGCATTAGTCATTTCCCTTGGACAAACGTCATTATCACTTTGCATTTAACATCATGACATCCACCACCTTGTCCTCCCTTCACCAACATATTGATAGGCTTGCTAGTAAAGTTGAATACCAATTACTCTGTAGAGGTCAATACCAACAATCCTTAGACGTTAGGAGACAATTCCTCCAAACTGACAATCAATGTCTTTCATACCAACAATCCATGAGTCCTAGTCCTCTCTCCATCTACCCTCACTGCCAAAATTCACTTAATACCATTCATGACATTAGTCCACAACAAACATCCATTACTCACCCTTATCCTAACTTTGACAAGGGAAGCCAACTATCAACTAGTCCATTCCAAAACTCCATGTCATATTCTGACCCTTCACCTATCAATCTCATCCAAGTCTACATGTCTTATCAACTATCTACCAACACATGTCACGTCCCCACATCATACCATATCGATTTAGCCCAAGTCTCCACGTCCCATTTTAGTCAACCTTACTCCAATCCAGTCCAGGTCCATATGTCATATCCTATGTCATTACCAACTAATATAGTCAAAGTCCCCATGTCACATCATATGTCATCACATCCTACTCCAGTCCAAGACTCCATGTCATATCCGATCCAAGTCTCCACGTCATACCCTAGTCCTTCACATACTAGTCCAATGCAAGTACCCATGTCATATCCTAGTCCTTCATATACTAGTCCAGTTCAAGTTCCCATGTCCTATCCTAGTCCTTCATCCATTAATCCTTTTCAAATCACCCCCTCACAAGCCACATCTAGTCATGAAAATTACATCATAGTGCAAATTCGGAAATCCCATTTAATAAACTTGAGGATACATGTCAAAATGAAAGTCCAAAGCATGACCTTATATTGTCACCCTCATGTCAAGAACAAGGTAACCCATCCCATGACCCTATCTCAAAGTCCATTCAAGATGTCCTTCAAAATAATCATGACATCCAAAACACACCTATCCTTAACAAAAAATCCATTTCTGATTATATCATCTACGACAACCCCATCTTTGACCAAGACCCTGTTGTTGACCAAGAAATCCAAGACAATCCACTCCTTGACCTTTACACCATTCATGATCAAACACTTGCCAACCCTATACAAGCCTCGACTATTGACCCTTCCATGATGAGACACTTGCCTCCATGGGAAACATAGACGATATTCCTCCAGAACAAGAATCTTCCACTAGGGACATGCTTGCATATGATCAAGTTATAGCTAAAATAATTGGACTCTATGACACTAAACATAATGATGGCTTTGACATTTCCTTGGAAGCACCAACAAAATCATTTGAACCTGACATGTCACAAGATTAGACCAAAGATA
>VDFB02161448.1:0-44374 GCA_007258455.2 Sequoia sempervirens | reverse complement strand
ATTAGAAATTACACATGCCTTTGGCTAGCATATTGTATAATCACACTAGAAACCAACAATGGAAGATTGAGAGTCTCAACTAAGAATTCCACCAAGTATAGATAACATTCATACTAGAATCCAACAACAAAAGACTAAATTTCATAAATAAAGCTCATGTTATATATCATGCCTTTGAGGGGTCCACAAGTACCATGAGCCTTTTGAAATCCTTCTCCATCTAAATGCATCCATTCCAAGACCATTGGGAGGTGGGTATACAATATGAACCAAGTATTAATTTCTAATGTTAATTATTAAAAGAAGGTATATAAATTATTCGAGCATCTTAATTCTCATACGTAGT
Organism: Sequoia sempervirens; assembly: GCA_007258455.2. NCBI lineage: Eukaryota > Viridiplantae > Streptophyta > Pinopsida > Cupressales > Cupressaceae > Sequoia > Sequoia sempervirens. The sequence goes on along the minus strand of VDFB02161448.1, from coordinate 44,028 downwards.
TACATTATAGTTAATTTCAAATGTATGAGTTCCATATATTTAAAATTTTTCATAATATAAAAATATATTTTATTTCATTAAAATTAACCCATTCATTCCATATGTTACAAAGGATGCTCTTATTTTAAATTATAAGTATATAATTCAAAATTAATTAGTAATTTTCAAGATAGAGTAATTTACAATTTCTTTTAGTTAAAATAAAATAATATTCTTATTTCCATGTGAGAGTTATATGTAGAATGGTAGTTTGATGTCTCAAAAATATTTCTTTCATATATACTACTTTTTTATCATTGTGCATCATGAGTCTCAATTATATATCCAAGCACATCAAAAATTTATAGAGTGGAAAGAAAAATAATCACACATTTATCATATTTTTGTAAGGTGTTCGAAAAGACTCAAAGTTTCCCTAGAAAGAACTAATTAAGGAATAAAAAAAATGGAAAGTGTCTACCTCATTGTATGCTGACCTTTCCCATATAAAAAGATCATGGAAATGCTAAATGAGTTGATATAAGAATTTTTAAGAATGAAGGCACAAAATTCATAACAATAATCCTAAAAGCAACAAGAAAGGCAATGAATAAAATATTCCTAGTTATTTTGAAAGAAACTTTAAAAGGTTCTAAATCCCCTTCACACCCCTTTCTAAATGAAGATAAAATAAATAAGTTACCAAATATTTCTTAGAGTTTAAGGTGGTGATTTTAATATGATTTGAGAATAAATAAGATAAATTAGATGGAATCAAGTTTTGTTGTAAAGGTGATGAATTTTGGGGGAATAAGATGAAAATAATTTTGAACCTAGTTGACTCATTAAATGGCAATAAGATAGATTTTAAAGGGGCTTTATTTAAAATATGTAATAGTTAGATATGTACTAATACATTATATTCTCTATTAGACAGTTATTTCTTCCATAAACATTTCTTACAATCTTATAATTTATTAATAATAGTGATGTGTGCATCCCTAGACACTCTTTGATAACCACACTATTAATGTTGCTATTTTTACTAGAGGATACTCTAATTGAAAAGCATGTAAAGAGGAAGGGTTAGTTAACCTTGATATTAATGCAATGAAAGGTGGGATTATCTTGATGGTATCAAAGTTATCTTAAAGATATATTGAAGATTTTTCTTCTATGCCTGAACACATTTAGTGAAATATAATGAATATGTGCTATCCTAGAAAAATATGTATAGCATTAAGGATAAAATTTAGACTTTAAGTTGAAAGAAAATGTCAAATATTTAGAATAAAAATGGTGGGGATGGAATACAAGCTTCAAAAATCTCCTTGTAATAATTAATTGCAATAATAAATGATTAAAACTAAACACAAATGGATATGTCACCAATAATTTTTAGATAAAATGACTAAAATTAGAGCCAAGATATCTTAGTTCAAGTATCATGATAAAGGTATCAAATTCTTATTCAATGTAAACATAGCCAAGTTTGATAGATAAAAAGTTGGCCCCATTAATACTAGGGGAGCATTGTCTAATGAGATTAAGTTGACACTATTCAATTTTTAGAAGTTAGAACCCTAACATTTATATGAGGCTTGTAAAATAGAACCTTATTAGGAAGAGTGGGAGAGGAGAAATTAACCCATAATAATTATACTTATACAAATAAAAATAATAATAATGTTTAACCATTTCAAAATGTTAAATTTGTTTCACTATGGTGATCAATAGCTAATTTGTACAAGGAGGCCACAATTTATAGGGAAATGAAGACTACATAAGAGGAGAATTTATAACATAGTAGCTTGGTTGTAGTTGTTTCTTTAGCATTAACTATTTTCTCTTTTTTCTTTTGTTGAACTGAATATTTTATTTGATCTCTTAAAACTTATCAATGGTACTTGATCTTCATAATGATTATTTTCTTCTTTTTCAATTATTATCATCTTAGAAGGAATACCATTTCAATTTAGAGTAGGGAGAAATGTATTTTTCTTTTAAAGTATTTAAAATATTATATTTATTTGATGGTTCCTTCTTAACCTCTTCCACTCCTTGGAAAAAAATTATCCAACCACTTGAATCTCCTTATATTAATCAATTTACTTCTATGATTTATGTATGTGTTTTTAGTGATTTACTTTTTATCCTTTCAATTTATTCATGATATACTTTAATATAGTTATAACAAGTATATAATAGTTTTTCATAATTGGATATGCCTTAAGAAACTCTTTAAACATGAAATTATTTGATGAGGGAAGATATAAATTAAGGTTATTCTTTCTTACTTACCTCATGCTCATCCATATTTTTTGTCCATAAATATCTCAAATCAAATTGAATTTTGCAAAGAGGATAGCTATATTTTAAATATTCGCTCTTAGTCAAAGTCATTTATTTCTTTGTACAAATTTAAAATTGATTTAAATGTAATTTAATTTTTACTAGTTTTAACATGGTTATATGAAGAATAGCTTTAAATATATATATATATATATATATATATATATATATATATATATATATAGTAAAGTGGACATATTTTGGTATTTTCCTAATACTAGAAAATTCTAATAATACCTTCATTCCTTCTAATCCCATTAGAACTATTTTTATTAGACATTTCATTCAAAACAATCTAGTTTCTTTCCCTAAATTTATTCTCATTTATACATTTAGTTCACCAACCATTTTGGAGTAATGTCATAAGACTCAAAGGAAAAATATGAAGAATTTTATCCAAGTTTCCATTGTATGCACCCTAAACTTCTATCATGAATCAAGGATATAATTTCAAATAAATTTGTTAATGAACTGCTTGGATATAACAAATAAATTTCATTATGTTTTTGATGGAGTATGATAGAAATAGTGTTTTTGATATAATGCCTCAAATAAATTTGTTAATGAACCGCTTGGATATAGGGTGCATACAATGTCGACTATTTCTATCATACTCCATCAAAATTTTCCATGAACTGTTTGATATAATTCCTCAAATAAATTTGCTAATGAATTGTTTGATATAGGGTGCATACAATGGAAACACTATTTCTATCATACTCCATTAAAAATTACCATGAATTATTTGATATAATGCCTCAAATAAATTGGAGGTGCCCTCGTAGAAATGTATGGAAAATGTGGAAGCATAGACAAGGCATGTTAATTTTTTGATAGAGTAGAAATGTATCATAGAAATAGTGTATGCTGAAAAGGCTTTAGAAAATTTCAAACAAATGCAATTTCAATTCAAAAAAATTGAAAAATTTCACATTTAGGGTTTAGAAATTTAACAAGCAAATGCATTTTGAAGTCTATCAAATTTGAATTTGATGTAAACCTCGTGCTTGATATGCAAGTCGGTTGATGAACTTAGAGAGATGAAGTTGAGTTTGCGTTCACTGGAGAGATGAAGTTGAGTTTGTTCACCATTTGTAGATCATGTTCTTCGTTCACCGCACACACAAGCACAAGGAAAGCAACTGGTAAAAAGCGAAAATGACAGTCGAAAATGACAATGTTTTTTTTTTTATGTTTTATTTGAGGGGGTTCGGTCAAACCCATGTTCGACCGAACCCCTTAAAATATTATTATTTTTGTTTAGGGTTTGGGGGTTCAGTCGAACATATAATGTGGTTCGGTCGAACCATTGAGTTCAACCGAACCCATTGAGTTTGGGGAAAGGAAAAAAAATGAAATTTCCCCTTCCCTTATAAAATTGCAAAACCACTATTGTGGTTTGACCTAGGTAGTATTCCTTTCACATGCGATCCAACTTAAAGCATCTCTTCCACATTCCGAGCTTGCTCTTATATATTCACGGAAGGTTAAGGACTAGTCAAAAGAGACAACGATAAGTGACAAACGAGGACAAAGCTAACAAACCCCTTTCCCCCATTAAGTGTAGGACAAGGGTGAGCCGAGAAGGGATGATGATATGTTGCTCCTTGTGATGAATGTAAAACATTTAACTATGGAAAGGAGCAACAACTAATGTTATTTATTATGATGAGTAAATAAAGTTTCTACTTGATACATATGTAATGAGATATCTATCAATTTCAGATGTACCAAGGTTAAAGTTGTCTTGGAAGAATTGTTTGTGACGGTGGTGATATTGATTGTGAAGGACAATAACCAAGATCACGAGGTTGTATAGGGACATGGATACCTTGTTCTATAACATCACATCCTTTCCCAAGTTGTCATTCAAAAAATTTTGTCACTTGTTTTGGATTTGGTGGTTGTTGAATTTCCTTAAAGTTTTTCTTGGGTGTTGTTTTTTTTAAGGTGGTTGAAGTGGATGATTTTGAATTTTGTATTGTCGTTACTAGTTTCTCTTTTCTCTTTTTAGACTCATTTGTTATGATCTTGTATTCTCCCATGGATATAGGTATGAAATCAAAGGTTGTCGCAACATCTTCCAATAACTTTGTGGATTTTTCAATTTTCTTTTGTTTTTCTATATCATTTTTCTTGGTAAAGATCAGAGCACATGTAACCTTTTTGTTTTGAGGAGTAGAAGGTGACTTGTCATAAACTCCTAATAGTTGCTTCAAGGCTTGATCCATATCAAGCAATTCAGGATGCTTCAAAGTGAGGTTGATTTTTGGTTTCCACATGATAGTGTTGATGTTTTCTTGCACCATGATACCTTCCCTATTAGGAGAGTTTTTAGGAGAACTAAAAATTATATGTTCATGACATTCAATGTTTGGTTCTTCAATATTGACTTCATCGCAAGTAAGGGAATGATCCATGGTTGGATTTTCTTGTGTGGTAATGATGGTGTGTCTTCGTTTAGTAATGTTTTCCTCATGATTCTCATCGATGAGATCTTGTAACACCATAATATCTTCTTTATAAATAGGAGAGATATTAGGAGAGGTGGAAATTTGATTGGTGTGATTGTTAATGATTTCATTCTTGTTCTCTAAGGTCTCATTCTCTTGTGCCATAGTATTTATTCTAGTAGGAGAGCTTTTAGGAAAGTGACAAACAATAGGTTTATCACATTTCATGGTTGGATTTGATAAAGTAGCTTCATCACTCATAGGAGAGGCATTAAGAGAAGGATAACTAGGAGTTTTATGGTTACCAATGATTGGAATATTTTGTTCAAATAGGTCTTCCCAAATGGAAGAGGCATAAGGAAAGGGAGGAATAAGATTCTCATGAGTCTCAATAAGGATATCTTCTAACACTAAACTATCTTCTTCATGTCTATAGAAGATATTAGGAGAAGGAAAGGTTGGATTGTCATGATTATCTATATTTACATTCCCAAATTCTATAACGTTTGCTTGAGTAGGAGAGGTAGGATTGTCATAGCTCTCAAATATCAACATATCCTTCACACAAATGTGTTTGTCATGATCATTCATGATTGCATTGTCACAAGTAGGGGAGGTGTTGGGAGTAGTGGCCATGATCTCTGTTTTGTGTGTCATAATGTCTATGTAAGGGGGAGGAGGAGGAAGACAAGCAAAAATTTCATGATCTTTAATGATTATGTCTTCTTTCACTAAGATACCTTCGTCACCAATGGGAGAGATATCGAGAGAAGAACAACTATGATTATCATGATTATTGATGCTCGCATCCTTTTGTGTCAAACTTTTAGTGGATGATTTTAGTGAGAGGAAGTCCTTAAGGGCTTCATCTAACATGTCTAAGTAATCACTACTAAAGGGATTAGTTGATATGCTTTTTCTAAATTGAATCATTTTTTGAATTGTTTCTTTTGATGTTTTTAGTTTTTAGTTTTCGTTTTCTAATGAATTTGATCTAAATGAACTAAGAACTAATGTTGAAAAATGAAAATTGCAAAAATCTAATGCTATCCATAATTTCCATGAATGTAAATAATGCTATTTCTAATGATTTAAATGTAATAGAAGCTATGCAAAACTTAAAATGCAATGTAAAGACATAGGATGAAATGTGACTTTTTAGATTTCACACAAGGTAATGTACTCATTATATTATGCAATGATCTAAGAATGAAATGTTGTGAGTGAAAAATTGAAATTAAGCGATGCATGAAATGAGCCAAATTAAGCTAGATTTAGTGAAATGCATGTAACAGGAACTTAACCAACTGATACAGATAGTTAATGGCAGCAAGCAGAAGTGCAAAAATAGGGTTTTTAGTGCTATGAAAGGAAGTTTCAGGGGTGGAAAGGGACTAATTCACCCAAGGTGGAGAACGAGTCCCAAGGGGGATTTTTTTCAAAAATTTTAGATTTTTTTGGTTGATTTTTATGTTTTCTATGTTGTATGATGCAAAACTAAGATGCAAATGCAAAATTTCAGAAATTTGTAAAGATTTGAGATGCAAAAAATGCAACTTATATGCACTTTCACTAATGAAAAATTTGAAACACTAGAATTCCAATTAACTAATGCAAACCCTAATGCAAAGTCAATGCAAGCTAGAACTAGGATGATGATGGACTCCAAATTAGAAAAGAAGGTATTCAAAAATCAGGTTCACCAAAATGTGGACTATGGAAATGGAATGCACAACTTCCTTTATCCACACCTAAAAGGGGAATGAAGGAAGAGGAATTTGATTTCATAAAGTTCACACTCAAGAACAAATCTGTGAGATTCCAATGAAAGAGAGATTGAAATCTATCAAAGGGGATTGTTCTTAAGGAAGGAAATTAATAAAAGAGATTGATTATTAATACAAAACTAATGAAATGCAAGATATTTGAAAACACGTTGTGATATGTAGAAAGATAGATGGAATGCAATACAAAATAAGATAGAGAAGCCAAACAAAAAGAGTGCACCTGAAAACTGATAGAGGCCAGAGTAAAGACTAGAAATGTCTCTGAAATTCATAAAATAATGGGACTCATACGCCAAGTTGGGCGACTTAGTCCTAAATCTAGAAAATTGTACCAGATCTTGTTTTAGCCAAATGGGTATCTAAATGTATAGGAATATCTAAAAAATAGGTACAGTGGGACTCATTCGCCACCAGTGACTGAATGATTCAACTTTGGATTTTCTAAAAAACTCAAAAGTGGAATATGTAGCTCTCAGTCTACTCTTTTTGTTCCTCCAGGTGTCCAGATCCAAAATGCTGATTTCTGAGGCTGTAAGTGACTTTTTTTGTAGATTTTGACCTTACGAATAGGGAGATGACTATAGCAAGTTTGAAACCTATTCTTCAATCATGTCCAAGCCATCCAAACACTTAAATCATGCTGATGAACCTTGTATTGCTACAACAATGGATGAAGTGCTCTTGAATGCCTTAAAATTGATCTTGAATGTTATCTTGATGACCTTGAAATGTTTAATTCTTGCTTGCTTGATCTGACAACATGTAGGCTTATGATACTTGGATAATGGGTGGATGAAAGGTCTCCTTTTAGAGGAGAGTTAAGGGAATGACTAGAATAAGGATCATGATCAAGGGCCAAGATTACATTAAAAAATTATTTAATCAAGGGTGGAGGTTAATTAAGACATGGATAGATAAAGACTTGAGGTGGAAAATAAGATTGGCATAGAAAAAGAGGTTGTTGGAGAAAATTAAATACTAAAAAATATTTAATTTAGGTGACCAACATAGGAGAAATAAATAAAATATTGATTTTATTTATTTAAAAGGAAAGGTGAAAACAAATTATATAATTAAATAATTAAAAAATAATTATTTAATTATAGAGGAAATGTGGAGTGTTAAACATTAAATACTTAAAAACAATTATTTAATGGAGAGGGAAGGGATAATTAAATAATTGAAATAATTATTTAATTATAGAAGAAAAGGGAAAAAATAACTTTTGAATTAAAACAATATTTAATTCAAAAGTGGAAAAAGAAAGGACTATTAGACTTAAATGCTTAATAAAAGTCTAGAAAAGTGTGAAAGTCATTTACAATTCTTTACAACACCTTTACAAGACATGCATTTTATTCAATTACACTAGATCAAGGAGATGTTAAGTCCAATTTATCATTAACTATTCCCAAAAAGCAAGGAAAAAGGGATACTTTTTCGGTGTCCACACTCATGATCCTACCTTTTCCTCTTCCTATCTTCCACTTCTTTTACTCATAATTTTCTTCTTCTAAATATCAAAATAAGCCTTATAAGAATAATTTTAAGAATAAAATTAAGGATGAGCTATAAGATAATGTAAATAATATTATGCTATATTTATCTTTTCTTACTCATTCCCTTAATTTTTGATATTTTATTCAAACCTAGGCCTAATTTCTCATTTACAAAGTTAACCAGTTCACATTTATCCATGATGCAAAGAACTATATTAGATTTAATATTCCTACATTACCTTTTACTCATCAAATTAATTCTTCTCTTCCTCTCCCTTAGGGCGATGATATTATGGTGTTTGTGAATATCATTGGGTTAATAAACATGGGACCCAATGATGTATGGTATTAAAGCATAAAATATGGGCCTAATTGATTCTAATGTTATTCATGTTGACGTATTAAATCATCAAGGAAATAATTTGGTGTATCAACCAAAATAAAATTTGTAGAGATGACTAATTATCTTCAACATTTCTGAAGAAACTAATTATATTCCCTTTTCTTTTACACTTTACTTTGCACTCTGATCTAGATTCTTTGGATTCTTTAGAATCTTATGAAATCTTTATCTTGTGGTGGTGGTTTTCATTATGAGATTGCATTTTTTGTTTGTTTTTGTTTGATAATTTATCATACCATGACTCAACTAATCTCCATTAATTATTCTTGATTGATATATAATTCAACATCATGCCAAGGAAATAACCAATTACTTAAACATAAAAGGAGCATGAAGCTAGGGATGTGAAGAAGAGGGAATGAATGAGAAAACTTCATGAAACTAAGAAATTGAACACCATAGATGAAAACATATCATATTTTCCAATTGAATTAGATAATGCAACATATAATAGATAATTTCTTATATTTCATGACACCTACAAAGATATTTGATGGATCATTAGCCCATATGGGAGGAATACCTTTATTTGGAAAAATCATAGTTCTTTAGGTATGGATCCTTATCAAGTCTTGTATGGCCAACCTTGTAGGAATCCCTTGAGTTGGGATCATATTGAGGATAGATTTTTCATTGGCACAAAGATAGTGTAGGAGATGCAGTGGCAATGACTTTAAGAGGCTTAGGCTTGTCAAAAAAGTATGCATATGCTAAGAGGAATGATCAAAGATTTTTAGTAGGTGAAAAAGTATTTTTGAGAGTATTACCGAAAAAATACTCCAATCCATTATTGAAAGGCCTCTAAGCTAGCACCTTGATTTGTGGGTCCTTTTTGTTGGAGAATTCCAAGATCAAAGAGAGCATGAAACAAATTCCATAAGTGAATAAAATATGCACAATATTATGTCTATCAAATATAAAATAAAGAGTGTATAATACAATGATCAAACCTTGCATATATAGGCAAGGATGAGGAGGTAGGAAGGTAGGACTAAACTACTTACTACCCCTCTATAGGTGGGACACTTGTGAGCTCACTTGATAAGTGGGTGCACACGTGTCGATAGGTGTCTCAAGTCACGAGGACACATGTCTCAATGCTATGAAGTGAGACAAAAAGAAAAATAAGCCTAAGAAAAATTAAGCTAGGTATAAATAGGTAAATCCTAGAAAGACGATTAGCTAACTAGGTAGATAATGACACTATTTACACTAACACCCCCCTTAAGTGCAACTTAGGGAGTAATGTATGCACTAATGTTGAGTCCCAACTATGAGTCCATGTTAGGTAATCATGTACAAATATCTCATAAAGTGGAGTAAAGGAGAAAAAACCAATGGGAACTAAAACCCATCTCCAAAAAGAGAAATGATAGATGGAAAACTCATGATGACCCCCAAGTGAAATGCAATGCAATGAGATGTATAAGTGAATAAGATAAGTGATAGATGAAGAACTCATGATGACCCACAAGGACTAATTTTAGTACAAAATATAATGAATGTTCTCCCCATAGGAGAGAAAAGAGAGGCCATGTGAAACCCCCAAAAATGTAAAGTGATGAACTCCATGCGAGGAAATTCTTCCTCCAAAAGATAATAGTAGAAGAGAAACCATGCAACCTCTCCTCAGAATGATGCCTATAGTGCTGGTAGACATGCTCAACATTGGATGTTGAATATGATCCATGAACGTTGAACAATATTTCTCCCCTTGGGAAGAAAAAACACCATAAATGTGTGCAATATGACTTCCCATTTTGGATAGGAATATGCAGGAAATAAGGTGAATGTCTTTGAATGATGCACATGAAAAAAATATTGAAATGATGCCAATGATGCTCAAAGATCTCCAAACCAATGTTGATGTGTGATAGATGCTGATATGATGGATTAGGTACCATAGAATATTTTGGAACATGGACTATGGATGTATGGTTATGTTTGGACTGATGTAAATCTGATACTGTTGTAGATGATGATATCTCATGATTTTTTGCACAATTTTTCATGATATAAGTTGATGTAGGTGAGGAAAGAGCAATATCCAAAGATGGAAATGATGATGCAACTTCATAAATAGGGATTTTTTTAGTGGTGAATCTTCACCAATTAGTGAATAGTACATATTGGCCAAGTCAAAATTGGTAAATAAATCACAACCAATGGGGAGGCCAAATCACCTATATTTTATGAATTATCAGTCTAATGCATTTATGGATTTACCATCGATTTATTTTATGATGCATATGTAAGTAATATTTTTTCCATAGAAAACCATGCATTTCAAATAGACTGATTATTTTTTCCCCATGGAATCTTAGGAGAATGTATTAAATCACCTACATATTCGCCAATACTATTAAAATTACATTGTGTATCTAGACATGTTTTACCAACATCATTAAATTTTCACTATGAATGAGGACCCATTTCGCCAATTAAAATTTACAAATAATTGCTTATGAGGACCCATTTTTCCAATAGCATTAAAAAATAATTACATTTGAGGACACATTTCACCAATAACTATGACACCTCCACGCTAATCGTAGGGCCATAATCACCTTGAAAATTACAATGTATGTGTTCCTTCGAGGTGTAATTCGCCAACATTTAAATGTATCATCATATAATCACAAGGGATTTGCTAAATTTTTACTATACCATTTAAAAATCCCATGGAATTTTCCAAATATGGATTGATATAAATACAATTGAAGCTCTAATTTATTCTTACACAATTTGTTCAATTATGAACTTGTGAGCTCTTGATTCAGAAGTTGGACTTGGAACCTTGATCATAGGCAAGTTACAAGCTTACAAATACAGGAATTCTTACATTAATGGATAGCAAGTCAATTTGAAAAACTAAAGGTAAGTGATCATTTTTTCATAGTGTTATAAAATTTGCAGTAAAGTAAAATTTTAATTTTTGATTTGATATGTGATTTTACATCAATATTCAAACTTTATGAATTATTTTGATCAGTGCCTTATCCACAATAGAGTCAGAAAATGAAATATACTCCTACAACAGACCAACTCATGGCTTCTTATAACCTCACCGCCTTACAATGAGAAACTAAGAAAAGAACAACACTTATCACACTACTTATAAATCCCTATTGCATTCACACAATCTTTGATGAATAGATGAAATAAATATTAATCCATTCCTTGAACAAAAGCTAACAATTCAACATCCATATTAAACATGATGTGATATGAGAATTTATAAATAACCCTTGATTATTTTGAGTCAAAAGATAGTGAATAGAAAACTAGAGAGAAATATAGGTCGATATTCAAAATTAAAGAAATACACTGAGTATTTGATTCACCTCTTGTTATTATAGGAAAAAATTATAACATTTCTTATCTGTGCTATGAAATAGCTTAAACTATGCAAAAAAGAGCTTACAAAGATGAAAGATAAAAAAATTAGAACCCTTTGAATGAGGCTTAGGATTCCCTTTTATAACATAAGGGAAGAAACAATCAAAGAACCTCATCCCATACCTTTCTGACAACCAAAATATCAAACAAGAGGTATAGGAATAAAAATATGGATCCAGTCATAGGTCATGTAAACTTTTATACTTTTCATTCCATGCCTTAAACATATCCTCAGAAGGCCAGTCATGAGCTAAGAGAATTTCCACATTCTTCAATTTTTTATGATACTTGGCATCAAGTAAAGTACTGGTCTCTCTACAAAAAAATTCCATGTTATGATTTGCATTGACTAACCTTCTTGAATAGGAATTAAGCTCATTTATATCAACTTTTTCCTCTTTGCAAATCAGAAGGAGTGTGGGGATTACAATATTGAAACTACCCTTCTATTTCTCTAAGGTCTTCAACTCCCCATTATCTTCTAATAGGCAAGGTAAAACCCTATTATCAACATTTAAGAGATAGTTCATTTTTGCTCATGTAACTTCAATTCTACTTTTCATATATACCCTTTATGATTTTGTTCCATCTTGAAAATATCAAAAGTAAGGCAGATTCCAGGTGGGGCATTAGATGTGTTTGCAGATCCCTTATACATACCTTCCAAAGATGTAAATCTAGGATTCCATTTTTTAAATATACATTTGAGTAGCTCTTGATCCCCACTTATTTTGGTAATGGCACCTCTCAAATTCATATATGACACATGGGTATCTTCCAACCTTCTTAATATTTTAGACAGACTATGCTCTGGGATGCACGTTGCAATGCACACATTCTCCTTTTGTTGAGTCTACTGAGCATTCTTGAACTGCTCTTCTAGCATTTGAATCTTTTCTTTAAGCTCTTTGTTTTCAATCATCACATGAGCAGTGGGAACTATAGAAGAGGAGCATGCTTTTTGCATACTTGTAAGAAGGGATTGTTTTTGAGCCAATAATACCTACTATTGGTTGTAAGATTTTGTGAGATTAGTATATTCCTTCAACAATGTATTCAGTCTTTCTTGCAACTTTCAAACAATAGCTTCATTAAACTTGGCAACATCTATGATTAATCCAGTAGCTTTAGGGGAAGAGGTGTCAGACACCCTCTTTACAATCAAGCTCCCTTTGATATCCTTTGATGCTTCAACAATCATAGGGTTATTTATAGTTGGGGCAAGGGCCCAAATTTTAAGGGCTTCCCAATGTGGGTTGAACCCTGATCTTGACAATGCCATCTATGCTTCCTCTTCTGTGGAGAAAAATTCTCCTTGTTTCCTAATAGTATTAAAGACAATTGTAGAAGCAATATCCCATTCAAGGAGCAATAGTCATCCACTATCTTGCACCATTCTTCTCCCTTCTTCAAGCGTAATGTTTTTGGACTCAAAATTCATATATGTCCTTACCTTTGTAGCTTATTCATCATACTTTTCTCTAAGAAAATCTTCTTGTGCCAACTAAACTTTTTTATGGTACTCCTCCCTCTTTTCTCTCATAAAAAAATATTTAAACTCCTTGTATTTTATAAACTAATCATTACAAATAAATTGCAAACATGAAAATTCCCTTACATCATTGAGGTTATCTCTCCCCATAGCCATGTCCAACTTGAACCTTTTTTGAAGAAGGTCAACAAATATTTGGTCCTGGAGGGATGGCATATATTATTGAATTTCATCCATGGTGATATGCACATCTTCAATTTCATTTGGATTGATGGGATATTCAACCAACAATGGCAATTGCTCAACGTTCATCCTCTTCTATGGTTTCTCTCTTGGGGGAGAATCCACACTAATTATTTGAGGGGGAGGAGAGGGAATGACTTGTGGTGGATTTGATTGCACACTTTTTCTAATAATAGGACCCTTGGGGCTTTCTGATAGAAAGGTAAGGTCTAGGACACTTTGCTGGTTTCTCTTCTAGGGAAGGGGCCTTACTGATAACTCTGTCAAAATTCTTTAACATTGCTTGAATCTTGACAATTGGGTCATCAATATCATAAAATGCTCTAGGATAATCTTTATCATTCTTTGTCCTAATAGCCTCTACCTTGATGAATACAATTCATTTCACCTTATTGTTAGCTACCTCATTTTCATCCTTATAATTTCATATGACATCTTCATTTCCATCAACCTGATGGAAAAAAGTGGACCTTCTGATACTTTTCTTGACCTCATGTATGAAATAGGTCTTCAAGGTCAAAATCCATGACTTTTACTTGAAATAACCTGTATTCCCCAAGCTTTTATTTTAGCCTACCTAAGTCATCTTTGGTTGAAGTGATATCTAAAAAGGCAGTAACATAAGGGGAAAAAAACCCTTTCTTTTGTTTCTTTAAATGAAATTGGTCAATCTCATTCAATTGCCATATAATTTCCATGAATTCCAACCTGGGCGACACATATTTGGGTAACACATGGGGGGCTTGAGGGCACCCATAAATTATAATAACAATTGAGTTGTCATAGAGGTAATAATCTCCCTAGTTATGTCATACTCCTAACTCTAGCCTCCTATCTTTGGGCCTAAGGAAATCTAAAATTTCCTTCTGCAATTTTATTTTAGCTAGACCTAGCCTTTCCATGACTTGTCTTACAATAAATTTTCAAAAATAACATAGTTGGACTCACTATAATGTTTGTCCCAAATATGGATCCAACATTGCACTGGGAGATCATTCCCCTCTTTATCTTTCATGTTTAGTTGTAAAATTCTACTCAAATGATCTTTCCATTTATACAAAAAGTATATGGAAAAGGAGAGAATACCACTTGAAATTCACCTCCTTACCACTTCTCTTAATGTCCACTAGCTGATTGTGAATAGCATCAACTAAAAAACTCGCATAGTCAAAGCCACTATTAATAAAAGGATGTTGTATATCAACAACCATATGTACATAAGGGGTATATGCATTTTTTAGTGTACATATTCTCCCAACACTTGGCATAATTCCCAATATGTTCTTTTGATATAGTCTTCAAAAGACTTGACATCAAAAGGTTCATATTCGTTTTCAAGGATTTCTTGTGTAGCCTTTTTGTCTAAACCTAGGGATCCATTTTACTCTGAAGCTACTTCTATCTTTTTGGTATTTTTTTCTAAAAGAATCAAGGTCTATAACCTTACTCAAGTGGCCACATTGAGTCTAAAAACCTCAAAAATAAACTCCCTAGTTATATCCATTAGGATACTTCCCTCCAATGCCCTAATTACTTTGATATTTTCATCATACCTAGAAGCAAGGCATCTAATGAGTTCCACATTTATAAATACATTAGGAACAACCAACTTCCCCAAATCATAAGTCCATGTATTGGAGATAGGGGCACAATAGTTTTTTTTCCATACCAATGTAGAAAAATTCCCATCTAGTAATTGTGTCATCCTTTTCCTTCAAATTTGCATCTCTGCAATTTTTTACTTTGCCTACCATCCCATCTACTGCATTAGGGATGAGGGAACACACATGATATTTTGGGGAGCTTGACAACTGGGCCATAATATCCTCCTCAAAGGATCTTTTAGGTGTAGATCTAGAGGGTTGGGTGTTTTACAAACTCATAATTCCAAGGTGATTTTAAAATGAATTTCTACACTATCCTATTGGGACTTTACAATCTTACACAATAGATTTTGTAGACTTGATTATGAAATATGAGCTTCAAGAATTCAAAAATGGTGAATTTTTCCAAGAAGGCATACCTATTTTTTAATTGTTCAAATCTTAAGTTGACATGGAATGGGTGCACCTCTACGGATTTTGCTATTATGTCAGACCAAACAAATGAGATGACCAACTACATTGAATTAAAAATTTATGAAGGCAATTAAATTAAAAGATGAGCCATCATCTGTCACATCTATCATTACTTCTTTTTTGCACGATGGCATTTCATTCATCTACCCATTTGTCAATTTTGAACATGGGTCATCCATCTGGAAAGGAAGTACAAACCTCAATGTTGAGTAAAGCCTTGATTTTCTTGAAAATGACACAATTGTACCCTCTCTCTAATAGGATTATCCCATGTGAGAATATCATCACACAGTGTCCTTCTGCGGTTCCACAACCAAGAAAAGGACATGTTGATATGAGCCCACAGACTTGCAAAATCCTTTAATCCAGATATCAATGGTTCAACTTTTATTATTTATTAAATGGACCCTTATAAATTTATTAAACATAATTATTTACCTTCCAAAAGTATTATGTTCCTTGGGTGCTTTGGACACGTGTCAAAATTTCACATTATCTCTATGGTTCATGAAGGCTTTGGTTTTGTCGTTTTCCAACCTTGTGAAACCTCAAAAACATGACATGTGTCCAAAATTTTCAATGTGCTAATGTTTTAATCTAATGTTTTAATTACACTTTGTTGAGCCCTATTAACTTGTTCATGGTTGGTCCTCCTTTTTCCTAGTCACTTTAAGTTGTTGAATTAAGCACATGTGTTTCATGAAGGCCCTTCTCTTTGCAGAGCTTGACATTATGACACATTCTTCCTCGTGAAGCAGTGAAATATTGACACATATTATACCATGTGCTAATTCCTATTGCGGATGCTCAGGCCTTTGCGAAGCCATGTTGGGATCAATCTTTTGTTGCTATGAAGTTGCAAGATGATGACAAGTGTCAACATTGAACGCTTCGCGGGGGGTATATTTTTGTCTTATTATATCTTCACAAGTCCACAAAATGGTGACACCAATCTACATAACCACAAAAGGAGACTGCCACTTTACAAAGGAAAAGTCAAATATGCATGATGATCGTCAATCTTGGGATCAACAGTCCACATTGAAACCTGTCCAACATGACAACGTCTCCTACTAGTCATGCATTCAAGCATGAGAAGGAGTAATGATAGATGGGATTGATATATACCAAATTAAAGAGGGTTAAGATAAACTACCTGTTCAATATCACTTCAATCATAAATGCTAAAGTAACCAAATAGAGTGCTACAAAATTTTGAAGTGAATGAGGGTTTTGCTACTATGAAATTAGGGTTTTTCAATATAAGGTGAAACAAGTAAGTAATTCAAACATAAAGCTATGAATTTGAAGGATTTTTTTGGGTAACAGGTGGTTGAAGTCAATTTAAGGGAAAGGAAAACTAAGTTATAGTGGGTATATGCTGTCAATTTTTTTGTAGAATTCTAGTTTATGAAGAATTTATTAAAACCGAAGTTTTTGTAAATTGTACACTTAAAATGGTTGGAACATCAACTGGAAAGAGAAGGCCTCTGGATGAGGAGATTATTGCATTTCTCCTAGGGTCACGAAAGAGACCAAAGGTTGGTCTAGGGTTAGGGGGTATGATAGAAAAACTCATTGATAAGAATAGTGGGTGTAGAGACCCCCTTATCACAGAACATGGGTATGCATTGTTCAAACTTTCTTATAGAAAAGATTACGTAGAGAGACCAATTTACTATATATGGAATTTGGGTCTGGGAAAATTAGTGGTGCCTAATGTATTTATGAATGTGGAATAGGTCAGATAGCTGGCTATAGCGTATAACCCTGACAATAGATCTTTGTTCACAATGGGTGGTTAGAGCTTGTTTCCATTGGATAGGAATCATATCTACATTGTCTTCTAGCTAGACCCCAATGTGTAGCTACCAATTGACTTGGGTACATTGAGTAGAGAATATGAAATAAATAGGGATCTACATAGTAAGGTGGCTCCCATGATTTAGGCTAGGAGGGCCAAGAAGAGAACTACCGAGGTTTGGAAAGGGTGATCTGGAACCCTTTACCCATGATATTTTTGAGCCATACTTCCAAAAGACATATTTTTCCTTGCTTGAGGTCCTGGGAATGAATAGTATGATTCATATTGGTACACCACATTTCATAGTTACCAAGTTACTTTTACCTTCATGAGTGGAAGTGTTGATAAATGCATATTGTGACTTTAATATGGTTGATAGATGAATGAAATACTGAAATAGGTATCAAGATGTTGTTATGTTTATATTGATATAATACAATGAAATAATATGTATGTGAATATTCTAATGCTTTGTCAATGCAAATGTTTTATGATGCAAATGATTTATGATGCAAGTGGATTTCATGGGAGCAGCTAATTATTGTTATTATGTGCTAAGTTGAATGCAGGAATAGGTTCAAGCCTCCAGAAGAGAGGGGAAGCATCACTCAGGAGAGGGGCTTGGTCTAGTAACCCTTAATAAGATCTAAACTAAGATTTCACACACTCACTTCTAGTTTGGTTGAGTCGGGATAATAGTTTGGGTAAATGATAAGTTATTTGTAGCTTAGTTTGAGTATGATTTAGAATGCATTATGGTCTTATATGTGAATGTTTTGATTTAGGTTATGTGTTTGAGTCTCTTGTCTTATGTGGCTTATTCATTATGTTTTTATATTTAATCGATGAGTTATATATATACACTTCGTATATATGTTAGTTGATATGATTATGTGCTTGATTATGAGGCAATGATATATATATGCATATATATATATATACATATATTAATATATACATATTGTAGACAAATCTACAGTTATTAGCATAGACTTCCATATTCTGCATAATTCTTATAATTCATGGTCTTGATTAAATAATCTTAATTATTTAATTAATTCATCTTCTATTAATTCTTCTATTAATTAAATAATCTTAAATATTTAATTAATTCACACTTTTCTTTATTCTATCTAATTAATTAAATAAACGCTTCTTATTTAATTATCTTACTAATTAACCTTATTCTTCCGGTTAAATTAAATAAATTCTTATTTAATTTATTCTTCATCGCACTTCAACTATAATTAAATAAAGTCATTATTTATTTAATTATTCATTTAAAATCCCCTTCGTCACTTAATTAAATAAATCTTATTTATTTAATTATCCTTCGAATATCGAGTCTTGAATTAAATGAATTATTTAATTCACAAATTCTATTTTAACACATTCTTCTATATTTTAGATAATTATGTGAGTTATCTAAGTATTCACTTTTACTCAACTTGACATCTATTTTAATCATTCAGTTAACTATTGATTTAATGTCTGAGTGGCGTCTTCGAGTAATCTCTTCGTCTAATCATGCAATCATCCACTTCTAACTCAATTGCGTGTACATGCGGATTAATTAAATATTCTTATTTAATTAATTAAGTGTTGTGCGTGCATTCGAACAGAGAGTTGCTTTAATCAATCTTTATCTTTGTCATGCAAAGATATTTCTAATGTTTTAGTGCTGATAGAATTAAATCATTTATTTAATCTTTAATTCTATTTCTAATTCCGAATCACAAATTGTCACTTCTATCGGTTATCTGAATGCGTAATAGAATCGATCAATTTCAATAGATGCATTGATCTTTCAATCTTAACATCATTTGAATAATCAATTTTCTATAAATTGATTTGTCATTCTTCATTCCAATCTCTCTCGCGAATTTGATAACTTTGGAGAGCACTTTTGTCTTGAATCTTCGATATTTTGCTAATCACTATCTTAGGCTATACTTGCATGAATTACTTGAAAATCTGAGGGCAATTATACCATACAAGCAAAATGGAGAAGGGCAATCGAGATAATTCATGGAAATACGTTTGAAGATTGGTGAGATCATTCTAGTTTTAATTACATTTTTACTTTCCCATGTTCTTTGTTGCTTAACGTATGAATTTGCATGTTAGATTTAGTATTGTATACGGGTGTGTGCTTCTAATCTTGATTAAATTGTGTCTATTGTGCAGCTTTTATTTGGTGTTACACATATGTATTGACATAATGGAGAGATCCATACAAATATAAATATATGTATACATATGTGTATATGTATGTATATACACATGCAATATTATTTTGTGGAATGTAAAAAATATGAGTATATGCATTCAAATATCGAATGATGTATTTAATAAACTTATGAGTTGATGGGTATATATATACACATACATATATATAGATATTATGTTATATATATGTGTGTATGTATGTATGTATTATATATGTTATATACATACAATATAATGATTTAGATAGTGCTAATATTATTAAAGTGCATGATTGATATGAAGCACATGGTATGCATGTTGTTAAGCACATAACTTATATTGAACAATATTAACTATATAATGTGTAGTAGATACTATGAACACAACATACACTATATAGTATATGGCATTGATAATAAAAGAATAACACACCAAATAGGTTGCACATAAGTATTAAACATTGTGGAAAAACCAATGTGTATTATAATTTTCCAATGACTAAGTCAAAAAACAAAAGGCAAAGTGAATAAGCACACATATGAAACATGGAATTGGTCATAAGCAAATAACGACCAAGGTAATAGGGGTACATGATGTTTGTTGGTGCCAAACTGTGAATTGTGTGAATCAAATAGAAGTCTAAACCTACAATATGAATTCAAGTATATTAAGCAATTTTAAATGTGAGAATTAGTCAAGCATTAAGCTAGCCAAAATAGGTTGATCTGTAGGAGCATATCCCTTGCATTACTGATTAGATCACTATGTTGTCATGAGGATACTGTGAATGGCTGTGTATGAGCAATTAGTCATTATTTTTAGTTTTCCACCTTGAATTATCATAGTTGAATCCACCCTTTGGCTTGAGAAGTGTCATCTTTAGGAGCTTGTTTTTAGACTACAGTTGTTCCTAATTGAGTATAAATAGAGGTTCCTTCTATCTCAAAGAGGACACATACTTGCTCTTTTGTTGCTAATTTCTGAGTTGTTATATTTTTCTGAGTTTAGTGAGAATTTTGTGAGAGATTTGTGAGGATTTTGTGAGAGAATTGAGAGGATTTTGTGAGAGATTGTGAAGGGTATTTTGAGAGAGGAAGTGAGAGTTGCTGAGTTTCAAACTGACTTTGGAGGAGGCTAAGCTAGGAATTCAGTTTGTTAAATTGGAGTTGCATAAAGAGGCTTGTTGATTCCTACTCTTTTATGTTTATATGATATGGGAAAGATTGTGTGTCTTCAAATACTTTGTTGGAAATATGTTTTAATTGCTTATCATGAAGTAGTTTTTATCTTCTTTATATAGAAACGGTTCATAATGATTCTTGTTTAAGGAAATCTTATTATTTGATTGTTTGTAGATACTCCATAATAAGGAGTGGGTTTTATATTAATATTATATACTATAGTGAGATAGAGCTTAATATATAGTTGATGCTTAATTCGTGAAGTTAAGGCCCAATAGAGTTACTTGAGATGCATTGAAATGCATAAATAGAAATGTCAACATTATTAGGATGCGATGTCATGCAAACCTTGATTGATAATCCTTATTTGAGTGATTACTTAATTCTCCTAGAAAGTAGGATTAGATTCTTATCCCTAGGGTTAGGGTATAACTTGATGGTTATATTATTCGTAGCTTAGTTTGAGGAAATGGTAAGTTATCTGTAGCTTAGTTTGAGTATGATTTAGAAGATGTTATGGTCTTGTTTGTGAATGTTTTGATTCGGGTTATGTGTTTGAGTCTCTTGTCTTATGTGAGTTCTTCATTATGTGTTTATATTTAATCAATGAGTTATATATATACACTTCGT
This sequence comes from Sequoia sempervirens, assembly GCA_007258455.2. NCBI lineage: Eukaryota > Viridiplantae > Streptophyta > Pinopsida > Cupressales > Cupressaceae > Sequoia > Sequoia sempervirens. The sequence continues at coordinate 22,520 of VDFB02161448.1, read as the reverse complement.
ATCTCTAAGGTTAGGGTATAACTTGATGGTTATATTATCATTCAATGATAGGATTAATAAAATGTACTTTATGATTGTGGTGTCTTCTTATTTCTAAGGAGTATATTCCTAATTTTGGAATCCTAAAGAGAATCACGTATTGGTAACCCAAAACCATAATGTGAAGAGGACTATGAGTGCAAAATCACTGACCCCTCACAAGTTGATAATGTCATTTAGTCAATATACAAATATAGTGAACTTTCTGAACATAGAAGTTTTATGAATTATTTGTGATCACTTGATCGTTACAATACTTTTGAAGGGAACCCTAGGATGGGGATAACCTATTTGGTAGGGATTTTATTTGAATATTGATTGAAGTATAATATAGGTTGGGAATTAACGTATATGATCTAGTAGAACATTTGATCGTTGTTTATACTTTTGATTGAAGTTTATTTAGTGTTGAGTCTATGTTTTTGAATGGATTCATTTTAATTTAGGTTATTTATTATTGAGGTCATACCTTTGAGCTAAGGTCATTTATTGATGAGATTGTAATTTTGATGGGAGTCGATTATTGTTGATATATTCTTGAATAGAGACATTTATTGTTGAGATTACACCTTTTTAAATAGAGTCATTTGACGTGTGACAATATGAATACTGTATGGTTGAATAGGTTATTCTTGGGATTTTTTTGATCCATGGGAAAGGGGATATAACCTTAGAAAAGGATACTAATGGTCAATACAAATCAAGATAGGAAGGTGGGTGAGCATGTGACGTCCAATCTAAATTAGGGGTGATGAATACTTTGGCCAAAGTAGTGTAAGTTGCCACTGTTTACACTGTCAGTTCACTGTGATTCAGCTTACATACTAGGCAAGTAGTGTCATATGGTAGGTTGTAGCCACTATGTGACAGATCTAGATATGTAGGAAACAATGCCAAGCTCATAGAAGGTCATTTTATTATGAGGTTACCAAACCAACCTCTTCATTGAAGGGAGGGACATCTCACCATATGTAGTAGATGTGTGGGGGACCATAGTAAGTCCATGGTTGGCGAAAAAGCACTTGAGTGATGTTTCTCCTTATGTAGTTGGCAACCAAGATTTGTGATGTATGAACCACTATTGGGGACAACTAGAATGTATTCACCAACAATGAGGACATCTAGAATGTATGCACCAATGCGGGGAAATCAAGGATGTATGCCTAGGTAGGGACATCTGGACCATTTGTATCTCTATTTTGGTAAGCTCTTAGAAGCTATGTATTCATGTATCCATGTTTATGGGTATTGTATTTATATAAAATGTCATATGGAAATTATGTATCAACATTATTTGAATTAATGAAAGGAATTATTTTGCATGCAATGGGAAAGTTTGAAATATGTTTCAAATGTGCATATATTATTCTTTTATATGAATGCTAAGTGTTGACATCATAGTTTATTTACTTGAGGTTAAAAATATAGTAATTTTTTTGGGTAGAAAAATGGGCTTGTTACACATATCCCTGTCATTCTAATGGTTTTGGTAGTAGATATTCAAAGAAGGGATGTAAATAGGCCCTACAATTTTGCAGGGTGTGTGGCAGATCAATTGCACAGGTCCCTTTATGCAATTAAGAATGATCTATTGGGTGCCATGCACATCAAATATTACTCCATTTTGATGCACTTAATTTTACATGTTGGAGTGCAAGTATGGCCACCACAACTTCAAATCAGACAAGTGGGAGAGAACAAAAAAATTCTACCAGTCCAGGAGTGGACCTATATTTGGGATAAGGATTGTAATCAGTCCAATTACTCTACCTTTGAATATTTTTTTGTAAAGCCTTTGAGGAGAGGACTAGGCCTCCCCACATATTAGGGATTATCAGAGGAGATAAGAAGATTTTTAAGGCCAAAGGACCTTACCCCTAAAAATGGGATTGATCATAATTGGGGTGAGTGGTTTTTCTACTCAGATGCCACTATTATCATGGTATATGAGACTCTAGTGGTACCCCATGTGCTCCCTAAGGATGTCTTGTACAAGATTTTCTTTTGGAGTTAATGTGGTAATTGAATGAGTCCGATACTTGAATCATTTCAGAAATAATAAAAAACATGCCCTCCTCCCTGGCTTAGTTGCATTCTTTGATTTTGTTGCCTTGTCAAGGGAGGGCATGGAATTGATTAAGGAGAAGTAACTCCCATACAAGATGAAGATTGATAAAGTCAAGAGTTTTGGCCCAAAGAGATTCATCAACAGGGAGAGAGGAATTTATAGGTTATTTTCCTATCTTCACCATCTAGACAACATTGAGGACCTAATCAAGAATTTATCTTTAAAGAGCTAGGCCTCAAGAAAGAGAGAGTTGTGGGTCAAAATATAGATTGTAGAGAACAAGAGGAAGAGAGTAGACCCATCTTTCTAGGGGTCTCATTCATGCACATAAGGGATCCCATATAGTAAAAATGATGAATATTTTGGATAATTCCTATCAATTGTTGGCTAATATTCCAAAAGTGCCTCCAAGCTCACCACATGCTTCTTCTTCCAAAACAGAGGTGCCAACAAGTTCCTAGCCAGCGACTCCCTTGTAGATAATTTATCCATTGGTTGGAATTTTAGTGGATCATTTACTTGATCTAGATTATATGAATGGGGATGCCCTCATTGTACAAAAAATACTACCCCCTCATAGGATGTTGATTGAGAGGCCCACTAATGGCAGGTTGTTCATCAATTTTAAAACTAGTGGGCAGGTGGTTGATGATGTTAGGGCTAAGGCCTATGAGGAATTTCTACAAGATGAATAATTCATCACCACCCACAATTTTAAGGATTTTTTCCTTAAAAATAAGGTGGAGGAGTTGATATTAACCCTCATGAAAAGTAGCTTCTTTAAAAGAGAGAGAAAGGAAACCATTGACAAATTTTGGCAAAAGGTGAAGGAGGAGATGGATGCCATGACCCTTGAAAGGGGAAGATAATTAGTGAAAACAACAAGGTGTTTGTTGCTGCCTAGTTCAGACATCTCCTCAACCATTTCATTTGATGCAATAAGAAGCCATGAGGGTGGGGACCCAACTTTGGGATGAAAAGAGTAGGTTGAGGATTTATACTTTGGTTTCATATTCCACCTTGGGCATGATACTTTGACTATATGGTCAATTTTCCCTAAGACAAATAAGCCCCAAGTAATAAACAACCCTAATGAGCTTACTGTCCATCTCATTGTCAGGATGGTTGGAGACACAAGTGCAACCCAAGTGACCTCCTTAATAGTTAATGTACCCCTCTTCACAGAGGCAACTATTAAGAAATTGAAAGCAAACCTTGATAAGGAAAATGTCTTAAACTAAAGACTAGAGCACAAGCTCAATACAGTACAAGGGCTATTGCCCCCTCCATAATAGGTAAATGAGGCACAAGATTCATTTAATAAGAATAAATTGGAGGTTGAAATAAAGGAATTGAGGGAGAAGCTAAAGAAAATTACTACATAGGCCAAGACAATAAAGGAGGCATCAGTCAAGGTCTTTGATTTGGTAGATAATATTTTGGGGTACATGTTATCCAAAATCCTCTCTCAATTGAAAAAAGTTTGGGATAGTTATACAATTTTGAAGGATGCATTTTATAGCTACAATTAGATGTGGATGAGGTTGAGGTGCATGCAAATCAAGTGCTCCCAAGGAGTTGAGGTGCAAAGATTGCTTATCAACAAATCAAATTTTGATAGTAGCATGGTATCTGAAATTTTGGATAAGTCAGATTTATTGGATGACATAATTAGTCATCATATTAAATATCTAGAGATATGATAAAGAGGGAGCTCAATATTTTTGAGGGCTTTAAGAAGTCCTACATGCCTCCAATTTTAATTGAAGATGGGGAGGTCATGGAATTTGGGGAGTGGAAATCAAAATTTTCCAATCTTCTCACTCCTATGTATATCAAGATAGATAAAGAGGGTGAATTTGATGTTGATCAACCCAATTCATGTATTGATGCACTAACCAAACTAGAATATCATTTCTTAGCTTTCCCTAACCTAGTACAAATTTTGATCGGAGAAGACTACAAGTCATATCTAGAGAAATTCAACAACTTTTTGCCACCTAGGACTAGCACTTCAGCTATATAGGTGGAGCACATGGAAGAATAGGATAACATAACTTGATTTGTGTTTCAATTGGCCTCCAAAAACTAGGTATAGTTATTGCATGGACCTATTAGATGGGAAATGTTGACTAGAGGTGTCCTATTTGCTACAAAGAGGAATTTTGGGGAGATCTTCCATACGTTGAATTTAAGGTAGGGCTATTTTGAAGGTTTGAATTCACAAGTCTAGTGATTTAGACATTTGCTTCTAGAATGCACTACAACCATCCATTGAACATTCATCGAATGGTTGTATTAATTTTCTAAGTATATTAATGTTATATGAACTTATTAAATAATATAACTCATAGTCATAGTTACTAGTTGTTATGTTGCACTAAAATATAGCTTCAGACATAGTACTTCACTCAGTGGCTCACTTTTAATAAGAACTTATAATATGTTGGCGCCTATCTCCATTCCCAGGATTTTATGAAGGAATTTGTGTGTGTGAAAAATTTATCCTGGAATAGAACAATATATAGTATTTGATATTTTCACCACCCACGCTATGATTTTTTATTGGCATACTAGTTTAATTCGCCAATGGAATTTTTTTATTGGTTTGAAAATAGGTTTAATTCACCAATAATTTTTTTTATTGGTTTGACAATAGGTTTAATTCATCAATGATTTTTTTTATGGTTTGAAAACAAGTTTTAATCACCAAATATATATATTTTTTGGTTTGAAAATAGGTTTAATTCACCCACAAAAATATCTTTTTGGTTTCAAAATAGGTTTTATTCGTCAATGCAAATATTTTATTGGTTTGAAAACATTTTTTAATTGTCAGTGAAAATATTTTGTTGGTTTCAATAAAATTATAATTCACCAGGATTTCTATAGAATTCTAGCAATTACTTGAAAGATTCGTCAATTGAGATTATTGTTTTTCCCTAAAAAAAGAAAAAAATTGCTAATAAAATTAATATTTTTTTGAGAAGTATACAAAATTCGCCAGGGTTTTACACCTTTTCTGAGGTGGGGTTCTTAAAGTTATCCCTGTTCATAAAAGTTGTCATCAAATAGAAGATGAATATCCTCAATGGTGTCATTCAAATCAACAAGGTGGGATTCTACAAACAAACATGTGATATCTGGTAGATATGCATCCCAATGTGGTGGGTCTATAATGACAATAGAAATGACTTGATGCAAAGAATCATGAGAACTCATGAATGAGTCAAAACTAGATTCAGATGTAGCAATAGGTGATATGGTAGATGAGATATCAATGCAAGTCACCAAATGGCATTATTCATCCTAATGATGATATCTCACAAGATGGTTGAGTGAGATTGGATGATGTTTTTGCATGTGCTAGAAATAGAGGATTAGGTAAGGCAATACCATGACTAAGAAGAATTTTTTTGAGTTACTTAGTTCAATGAAATTCATATTCTTCTATTGTATTCCTTTTCTTTCCACAATATCCGCATTTGACTTTCCTATTAGGGATCCAAATTCATACCCTAATGCCAAGCTGTGAATGAACTTAGCAGGTTTGGATGTAACATGGGACTGCTTTCAGGTTGTGGGTATCCTATTCGAAAGAAGACTTCTAGATTATGGGCTGGCTCCCCTTTTGATGCCACCCAACCACTAATTTCTAAGGTAAAGGGTAAGAAATGCATGAAAAATGAACCTAAACTAAAAATACCTAAGGTGATACACCAAAAACTAACCAGGATCTGATAACAGCCTATCACATTCAAATCAATATCATAGAAAATCTATTTACAAAACTCACTTCCATATGCATTTAACATAAATAATTTATAAAAAGGTTTTTTAAACAATACTGAAGAGCAAAATATATACAACAAACTACACTGTCCAGTATTAAAAACACAACGCAACCTGTTACCATGCATTTTCTGCTAAACAGATGCCTAAACATGAGACAAGTTTGCAAGGAAAGATAAATTTCACAAGTCAAACTGATCAATCACTAACAACATACCCTGAAACATGAAATGAGAAGGTAAAATATGCTATCATATTAATTCAAAGTTACTCACTATATAACAGTCCATTCTGAGTTACAATATTGCTCCATGTTGAAAAATAACTCCAAAAAATCAAATCTATGCATACAGGCAGGAAAAGAACCTAATTCAAAATGCCGAATGAGTTACTTAAGCAAAAGATCCACACACAACTCCTCATGCGTACTTGCTCTAGAAGGTTCTAGTTGGATGGGGCACAAAAACCAAAAAGAGACTTCCGGAAATCACTCCAGGCCTCCAAATGTGAATTTGAAAAGTCAAAACGGACCCAAATTAAATGCCAAAGGGTGTGGCTTAAAAATTCTATCAAAGTACTTTGTCACTGCCTCCTAAAAGCGGTCAGTTCCATAACACACTCTCCTCATGTTTGCAAGTCATCATTTTGTTTCCCAGCCTTGACCCATGCAATATGTGTGTTTTGAAAACACAAGACTCCAAAAAGGTATTAAAGATAATAACTTGATTGGGTGATTCATAATACACCACTTGATCAAGTTATTTTACATTTCAAAGAAAAATATGAAGGCTCCTGCCTCTTTGAATTCCATTAAGTTTACGTAAAGACATGATAAAAGTGATTTTCAAATCACTTAAATAATATCTTTATACTTTGAAATAAAATGCAACATAAAATGTTATATCAAAATGCCTTCAAAAGCATGAAACAAGATAAAAAATCCTCCAAGGTACTTGATCATTTTTACTTACTTCATTTTGTACTCCAAGGCCACATGTTTGGTCAACATCTTTTGATTTTCAAAGGCAAAATAAAAGGCTCAAATTTGGCCTATAGTGGCATAAAAGGGTTCCACACTTCTTGGAAGGAACAATTAGAAAGTCCTCAAAGAAGCACCATGATATTACGACCAAGGTCAAAGAATATATATATGGGACTTAGCACACTTTATATGTTTCTTGTTTTGAAGGACTTAACAAATTTTGAAATAAGTCATCAAGACTTAAGGCATAAAAATGCCTAAGTCATAAACTCATCATCGGCCCCCATTTTGCATTAATATGTGTTTCATTTTTTTAAAACATGGGACAAAATTCCCATCGGTCATCAAAATAGGGTCAAACCCTAAGCAACAAAAGATGGAAAATGTGAAGAAAAAACATCATTTTACCATCGAGCATTTTGGCAGAGACATGTTTCCGCCATAGGGTTTGGAGTTTTGCATAGAAAATGGTGTTAAATTTGACTAGTTTTTGGCCGATTCTTTGATGGAAAGTGTATGGAAACAAAGGTAAATGCATTCATTTGTGTCAAACTGTGTTTTTTACCCCTTTTTTGGAGCTCTTCCATTCATTTTAGGCCATGGCCTGTAGCATTCTCTAATCATTTGCTTCATTTTTGTTCTTTGTTGTTGTTCTTCTCATCAAACAACTACCATGAGGAGCTATGAAACTCGAACAAGGGCCATTTATTGTAACAAAAACTTGTAAAAAAATGAGGAAAAATGCATAACAGTTCAGGTAAGCTTTGTTGACCCAAGTTTCTCTAATTTTTTGAGCAAAAATGAATCATTTGAGCCTCCATATAAAATAAAGAAAAATCTCATTTCCTTCTGTGTTTTACATTTTCATGAAGAAACCCCACCTTTTGCTGTTGTTTTGAAGAAATCATAGCCATTGAGACTGCAGCCAAGAGGATAGAAGAATGGCTCTTTTTGTTTGTCATTTTGAGTCTGCACTCGTAGCATCATACTTTGTGATTAAAAATTCAAATGCCTTTTGTAGCTCGAACCCCAAGTGGGTCTCTCCAAATTGCAACAAGATTGTGTTTCTCCATGAACATATGAACTGGGTTTTGCACATTCATTTCTTGCTTTGAATATCTTATGAAGATCTCTTTAATATTATGTGTTTGCAATTTCATTGCAAAAGCCCCAAATGGGTTTCTGTTCATTTGAAGAAATTTGTGATTTCAGTAAAACCCCCAAGTGGTTTTTTGTGTTCTTGAAGAGAACAACACAGATTCTGGGTCACAAATGTAGCTGCAATTTTGTGTAAAAAACCCAAGTGGGTTTCCTTTAATTGTAATAGATTGTATTTTTGCAAAAACCCCCAAGTGGGTTTTGGTGTTTTTGTGATGAAAAGACCTTTATAGGTTGTAGCCATGAAAATTGAACTAAACCCCCTTGCATTTTCAGTTTTTTCATCTTTTGATAAACCCCAAATGGGTTTTCTGAATTTTGCAAAATAGATCCAGATTTCTTGTTTTTTGATGCCATGAGAATGTAACTAAACCCTTGGAAAATCACCTAGATTATAATATGAATGAGATTTCCCGAGGGAGTTATAGTTAAAACAAGAGCTATCTTTGTCATTGTTCTAGAAGAAAATGTTGTGTTATGAACAAAATATAATCTGCAAAAATGACTCAATGCCATTTCACAACACGGGTATAATCCACAGGCTCCATGCATCTTTTCCATTCTACCCATTAACAGTTACACTTGTAAGTTGTGAAACTTAACTGCTCCCCCCATTTCAATCAATAAAGTTATTGTCAACTACACATCAACTCTAGAAAATGTAGATGAAAGTTGTGGTTGATCATTATGATCTACATTCAAGACTTTTGAGGTTCTATTATAATCCATGACAGGATCCTTCTTTGAATCCTTTTGTCCATGCTTAGAGGAATCATTTCCAGAGGAAACCATTTGGCAATCTACAAAGCCTACAACATTGGTTAATGGCCCTGTATTGAGAGTAGAAGACACCTATTCTTTGCCTTTCCCAATTACCATTCTGGTTTGTATGGGCACATTATTTGTGTCAACTAGAGTCGATGTTTCTTGAATGTCTTTGCTTTTTTTCTTTGAATTTATTTATTCAGGAAAAAAAATAAGCTCTATGTTGCACACTGGGACAAGCTTCCATGATTGCTTGGTTGTCCCTCTTCTGATGCATTCAAATGTTGATCTTCATTTCATTTCATGACATTGTTTTAATACTGTCATTTTGTAGAACTTATGGCTCACTATTTTATGGTGCTCTGTTCTATTTTGTGGGCTTCTATCTCTGTTCGTAGGTGATGATGTGCTCACCATATCTTTTCTCCATGTTCCTGTAGCTGTAGACTCATGGCACTCTAACATAAGATCATTTGGTCATGACCTCTGCCTCTATTACATAACCTGTATGACATGATTGGAATGCTTTCAAGCTTATCATATTCATAATCTAGAAGATACTACATGACTTTCATTTATCTCACTTTATGATATGTTTAGATAAATTCCTCAAGGAATAATGATGAATGACCTTAGTTTAAGCATGTTCACCCTTCCAAACACATGAGGGAAGCAAGTCATGGACCCTTTGATTTTTTCATTTCACCCTTCATCTTGCATTATACATGTGATTCACCTTTTGAATCTACTACTTACTATGTCAAAAAAGCTTATCATGTATGCACTTTGAATAGTCTTCAACTGAGGCACAAGCAAGATAGACCTATGTTGACCTTTCAATAACCACAAAGAGCTGCCTCTCTTCACTGTGGCACTGGCCTCTGTTATTTCATAGGCCTTTTCTTGGCATTTTGATATTGTCTTCTCATGGGCTACTATCACACATAGTAGCCTCCACCACATTAGACTGTCTTCTGTTTTGGTATCCATTGTACATTGTACCACAGTTATCTTTGGATGTTGTTCACCTACAACCATGTATGATTTAGAATAACTATTTTGTGCATATCCTCTAATAATGGCATTCCATGAGATCACATTTCATTGGAACATTTAGTTAAGTAGCATAGATGCCTTGTGTATAAATGTTGTTACAACTTCTCATTTGTAAGATTGCGGTAGACTGTTGTGCTTAAAGTTCTCAAAACCAATGCTCTTTGCCTTACTATTCCTCCACACTGGAGGTCTATGACTGGGTGGATGATGTCTTGCAAGGACCTTTGTCATTGCTCTTGATCCTCTACATTTGTCATTATTTAATGCCTTGCTTCTAGGTTTCATGATTCCTGTCAACATGTGATTTCATTAATGCATGTGAGGCTACTCCTTGTTGTTTGTTGACTGCACTTTTCATTGCATGGCTCATTTCATAGTTCATTATTCACTACCAAAGTGAAAACATGGCTCACTTGCTCCCTTAATAAAGGTAATGACTACTCTTGCTGTTATGTAGCATACATTCATGATTACTACCCATATGCATGAGATCATGATTTTATCCATTGTTGTTGTCCTTTCATTTTTCTTTAAGACTGTCCCAACCTTCATGGTTTCCATAACAATGCTTGTTGCCCCACATGTTTGCTACCCGATTTCCACAATAGTTTACCTTTTCAATCATGTGCAATAATTAACACTGTCTCCTCACTTTGATCCTAGTGGGCAGACACATGTCACCTATGTCGGTGACCTGAAAGCTCTCTGTCCTATGTGATGTGTGGCTATCCAATAGGGTTAAGGTGAGAGGAACCTGGAAATACTTTGGATTGCTCCCTCATTATTTAAGAGATGCATAATTGAACTTGATGCATCTTTTGAATATGATAATGAAATTTGATCAACTGGTGTGATTCCATATTGATTTAATGCATTGATAACATGTATATCTTTGATCAAGTTGCTCAATTTCCTATTCCTCTTAAAACATCAGAGGGTAGCATGTTGAGCTCTACCCTCGTGGGAGCCACGTTTACCCTACATGTTGTATTTAACTGAATCAGAACAATAACAAGACTTGTCATAAATCTGCACATGAAGTAAACAAGTTAGAAAATAAATGCATATTTTGGATGTGTTTGATTACTTCACTATTTTCCAGGACATCTAAGGTTTGCATGCTTATTTAATGCATTTAGAGATCAATTTATACATGCATAGGTAAGTGTTCATGTAAGGTTTGAGATAGCATTGCTCTAACATCATTGTTATTGCCATATGTAGGAGCTAGGAGCATTACGGAGCTAGGAAAACATAAGAAGCTCAGGGCAACAACAGGAAAAGATGACACCTTCAGAACTAGTCATTTTCAGGCAATGATTGGTCTCCATCCTTATATGCGCATTTTATTTGTTTACTTATTCATGTACATGCTCTTCTTTGTTTTCATTGAATAAGTAAAGTTAATCCCTTGGCTTGTGAGGGACATATACACTTTCATGATTATCAATAAAGATTACATTTGTAACACATATGGTTCTCTTTTCTCATTTGTTGTAATTGCAACATTGGAATGAAAATGTAATCTGTTTCATTTGACAATCCTTTTCATACATATTAATGACTTAGTAGACTATGGTTTATCTTTTAAATGTTTAAACAAACAATACAAAAAGAATAAACACTAAGTTACCTGATTTTAGCTGAAAGCTAAAAATCAGGTAACATTTCCATTTATTAGGAGGATTGTGAAGAATACTCAAATGAAAGGGATTTAGTGTCATAGAAATGATCACATGAACCAAAAAACTGAAAATAAGAATTACCTAGATTTCCCCCTTGATTAAGAGAGACCCCCCTGAATGATTAGAGTTGATTGTAGTCCCCCAAAATAATATGTAAGGAAATTTAGCAAGTTGTGAAGATCGGATGCCAAAATCTTCTATTTATAACTCACAAAGATTTTATAATTTTATGAAAAATGGCAACCTAAATCTTATTTTTACAAGTAAATTCAAATTACTTGCGATTTTTTTCTAGAAATCAATAACAAGTATACAAAATTTTGATAATTGGAGTGAAATTTATACCCTATCAAAATTTTCTTATAATGTTGATTTTGAAGGTTAAAATTTTCAATTAAATAAAAACAAATAAAAAATGTCTCAACATGAAAATGTTGGCATCAAAACGAACATTCCAACGACTATTCACAATTAAAAAAAAAAACCCATTTGCAAGTTATCGCAAAACAAAAAAATACCCCCTTGCAACACTTTGTCGGTTATAACAAAAAAAATTCTCCTCCCCCTTACAAAATTCTATAATTTTCACAAAACTATAAATACAAAGTTGATAATTAACAATAAGTACAATTATTACAAATGTGCCTATTATTAAGCAATGTGGGGGTGATAAATTGCCACCAAAGTTGAGGGTTTCTTTCCATGTGGAGGTTGATGGAGGACTCGGGGTAGCTTGACTGCTTCTTGAGGCGCTAAAATGAGATACTATACATTGGTGTAGGCGCTTGATGGAGAGATGGAGGGCGTGTGATATTTTGAGACTCAAACCTCTACATGCCTTTGTCGAATTCTTGGAAGCCTCTTTAGAATATGTGCTGGTTGTGAACTGTCTTCAAGATGTCGCTTGTGATGGAAGGTCGAGTGATAGTTGACTCAAAAGATTATAGAAAATGACATATGGCTGTTGCTAAATCCTTACAATCCCAAGAATTGAGTGGCCAAAGTGCAACCTTCTCTACCAAATATTTCTGTATAGAGAATTACAACTGAGGTTTGGAATCCCAAGAATTGTATTTTTTGACTACAAATGCAATTGGTAGGAGAGAGGCATATGCATGAGGTCGTAGGAGAAATCTCTGTGTAGGTTGAGCTCTTTTAAAACTATATAATACAGATTGTTGACACTAAGGAATGTAGCTTTAATCTTCAAAACGCCTTTGCAATGTGCATGTCTTTCAAAACCAAGTAAATGGAGGGCGTAATGAGCTACAATAGGATGAAACATGTAGAAGCCTCCAATGGTCTCTGGCTGCGTGGGAGCTGGTCTAGAGAGGGCACCATAAAACTATGCAATAGAAATCTCTAAAGTTTTTTTTTAAATGGAAAATGTATGAGGGAGTGAAGAGGCATGGAGATGATGCTGGAACATGTTTGTCGTTGTTCCAAAAGATCGACCTGTTAATGCCTAATACAAATGTCAAAGATAAATGGATTCATGGGAGGTAGTTAGTCCATTTCCAAAATTCGAAGGGAGATGATGGTGATTAGTCGAACAATCCTCCCCTCAACATCACCCGAGGGGATTCAAACCCGTGACCATGACTCTGATACCATTTGTTGGAACACATTTGTCATTGTGCCAAAAGATCGACTTGTTAACACTTGATACAAACACCAAAGATAAACAGATGGTTAGTCCATGTCCCAAATCTAAAGGGATATGCTAGAGATTAGCCCAATAGATGACACCCAAAAATAAATTCTCAAGAGTCTACACCCTCTACACAATTTTTTTTTATGCAAGATCACCAATATAAAACTATAGATATCCTGTAAAAAATTGAATGTCTCCAAAATTGCAATAATCGACCACAAAGAACATAGGCTCAATGAGGATATGGAGGTCGCTAAGAACTTCAGTTGATTGGTGTAGTGGTAACCACATTAAAAAAACCTCAAATAGGCCAAAATGGCCAAAATCTTGCAAGGAGCAAATATCTAACCTAAAAACTAGATTGGTAGAGGGAAAATTGGCCCTTTGGTAATTTTTTCCTTTTTTTTACAACTTTTTGGAAAGAGTTTAAAGGCCAGAAAAATTGCAAAAAATGAAAATTATTGAAAATTGATGACACAAGATATTTTTTAATTTTTCAAGCCTTCTAAATGTGATGGTGTTATACATTCGGCTCTATAACACCCCATTGATAGGGCTATGTGTAGGAGTCACCTCGATGCAGGAAGGAACATGCTCTCATGGCTCTCATACCATGTTGGAGAATGCCAAGATAAAAAAGACATGAAATAACTTCCACAAGTGAATAGAATATGTATAATAGTATGTCTATCAAATATAAAATGAAAAGTGTATAATGCAATGATCAAGCCTTGCATTTATAGGCAAGGCCATCTGAGGAGGTAGGAAGGTAGGACTGAACTATTGACTATCCCTCTATAGGTGGGACATTTGTGAGCTCACTTGATAAGTGGGTGAGAAAATGTTGATAGGTGTCACAAGTCATGTGGATACATGTCTCAATATTATGAAGTGAGGGAAAAAGCAAAAGAAGCCTAGAAGTAAACTTAAGCTAGGTGTGAATAGGTCAATCCTAGAAAGATGATTAATTAACTAGGTAAATAATGACACTATTTACACTATCACTTTTGAGATTTTGGAGTTAGTTAGCCCCATAACTTATAGTCTAGCTTTGCCACCCAGCCTCTCATACATCCATGATATGTCTCATGTTTCAGTTTTGAGGTGGTACATTCATGATGTGTCTTATGTTTTGGATTTGAATGATTTATAGGTGGATGAGGATATATAGTTGGCATTAGAGCCAATATATATATATTGGGTCAATAGATATTGGCCCTTCAAGGTTGCTAGTGGGACCAGGTTAGGGACCAATGTGATAGATATGATGAAGTAGTTTCTACCTAGGAGGATGGTTCACAAACGAGGAAACTTTATCCTCACCTTTTGAGGACTTCCAAGAGGAATTCCAGTTCCCTAGGGGAGGATGTGAGACTGCCCTTTCAGTGATTGATTATCATATCATTTTTATGCTCCTTTTATGATCATTAAGTTGATAGCGTCATGGTTAGTTTATGTTATGAACATCATTATATTATTGACTATTGATTTTATCAATGACCTTAATTGATGTTATGCATGAATATGGTTAATTTTCATTATGGATGATATTATTAGATGATTTCATTTCTATATGATTTGAGTGTGTGAAATAAATTATGACTCAATGCTTATGACTAGATTTCATATGTTGTGAAAATCGACTCTCAAATCATCCTCAATGTAGTCAAAAAATAAATCTCCCGCAAGCGGTGACTCTTGCCATACTTCAACAAGTCTGGGGTTTGGTTAGGGAGTTTTAATATTTTTGAAATTTCACAGAGGAAAATAAGTTGGCAGACGCACTTCCAAATGAAGCATGTGACCAAAAATCTTCTTCAAAATCAATTTGCACCGAAAACATCAATTTCTTTCCTCTTGCATTCAGCTTGGGAGTTTGATAAAATTAAAAATGATGATTGACACTTCAAATTAAATCTCAATTCTGCATTCAGATCTAGCTCATGGCTCTCCTCAAAAATATCTCTGCTCATCATTTCCTAATTTGGCACCTATTGGGGCAATTAATACTCTAAGTACATTCATTTATGCTTTGCTTGTAGTCAAGATCAACCAAAATCTTGTATAATCTATAAACGCCAACCAAGGTACCGTTTTTGATGCTAGTTATTCATCGAAGGATTGAATTGATACAACCCAAACGTGCTTAGGCCACACCTCCACAACTGGGAATAATTTACCGCCTGTGTAACCAACCTTATAACCTAGGTTTCCTATGCCCTTTAACATTAGTTGTCATTTTCTTGGCTTCCACAGGCATCTGAATCTTCTCTTAACGAGCCTAAGATGATGGTGCAGTTAAATAGGAGGATGTTCCTCGTTAAAAAATGGGAAACTCCTATTCTTGGGGCTATTAACTGATGTCATGGTGTCAATCTTTAAAACAGATTGTGTCGAGGTGGAGGAAGCCCTGCAAGAGCTTTCAGGTCAATAGCAACTTCAGGACTTATCGCGTGTCATCTACTCCTCTCAGGTAGCGTCGAATTTTTTGTCCAATACAATGGACCTTACTCAGGATGCTACCATAATGTGGAATCTAGCATTTCACTACATACAAGAGCCTCTCATCTCAGAATATTCCTTCTCTGAGGCTCTCAACAAATATGATATGTTCAAGGGTCATGGAGCTCCCGTCGGTGGTCTTTTCAAGCTCATAGATATCCAAGAATCCCCAGTTGTCAACTACATCTAGTCTGAAATTAAATATGGTCTGTAACACTCGAAATATAACGATCCACAATTCTTTGCATGCACATACAGGTGAAATTAGCATGAACATGGTGGAAAATTTTGAAGAAACTTTTCAGGACCACCTTTTTCTCATAAATCACCAACCACCACCACATTCTCCACAAGTTTAGTTTGATCCAGTCTCAAATGGAGGCAATGGTGAGAATAGTGTTTTTCTTGTCTTGCTTTATTGATAATGGATCATGCAGTTTGATCCGAAATGTTGAGGGGAAAAAACTCACAACCATATCATATTTAGAAGTTTCTTGCAATGAGAATATTGTTTTCCATACCCCTATAAATATAGATGAGTTGCTCATTCAATTATAAATGATTTCATTAGTCTTTTTTGGTCCTACAGTGTGGATGGGGATTTTTTTGGTTTAAAATCGTTGTCTCTAGGCTAACAAAGTTCTGTACTGTTCAAAATAAATATGTTGCATGCCTCTCTAGGCTATGCCTCCTATGGAGTTTTGATGTATGTAATTCATATTGTTGTATTCGGCTATGATAGAGCCTGGTATTCTATGGTATGCTTAATGCAACACTATATTTGGCCATATATTGTAACTCCTAAATATTTATATAATTAATAATATATTTTAGGTGTTTTGCACCTTTCACAAAAAAAAGTGTTTCAATTAGGAAATGAAATGTTACTGCGATGATCAACGTAATTATAGGTTAGATATGATTAATTAATTATTTGATGAAATTTTCCTACATTAAATTACCTGATGCTTCAGCTATGTCTAATAACATAACAAACTAAAAATTATGTCTAAGTGTGTAGTTTGATTACCAATGGGAATCATGGTCACAATATAAACCTAATTATGTTCAACTGGAGTTAAGTCAATCATAGTTCATATGTAGGAACTAAGGTCATGCATGTTGTGGATTTTGTTATTGTAGTATGAATGTGTTGCTTAAGTGGTGTGAAATTGTTGTAATTTCTTATGTGGCTCTAATTTCATATTGCTTAATTTGTGTTAAAGGATCTTGTGCGGGAACAATCAGATAATTATGTGGTTGATTAAGGAGTTCCTCTCTTAAAGGTTTTAAATGGGTTAAAGTGAGTATTTTCATTCCCTTTGGTTTATTTTAAGGTCCTAGGTGATAGGAATATGGATTAAGGTCATTTTGGAGTATAGGAATTATTATAAAACTATTTTCTAACCTCCAAAAATTACCATTTTAATGGTGATGAAATAGGAGGAGTTTAGGATGAGGTTAGGTGAGGTGTCACCAGTCCATCTCATCCTCTAAGTTTTTTTTGGGTTTGTTATGTAGAGGATAAGACTCTCCATGACTCACCAAGGGTGAGTACACATGGATGCACCTCTTGGAAGGGAATCTCCCAAGAGGAAACACATTGGAGGTTCCAAAGGAGGCTATATGCCATGATATTATGGGCTTTAGGGTTCATGTAGGATCTCATATGGATGTGACACTTGTCATCTCCATAATTAAGGATGAAGGGTTTTCTTGTTCTACTAATACTCCCCTCTAAACATGAGGGAGGGAGGGATTTTTTCCATTTCTGGAGAAGCATTTCCTAAGTTTGAAAGAGTATTGATAGTGGAAGATTTTGGCTAAGGATAGCTAGGAGAATTTGGAAGAGGTCTTATCAAGCTCCTCAATTCATGTTGGAAAATATTAATAAGGTAGGGTCTAAAACCCTTGGTTACATGATTTGGTATAAGATTATGAGTTAATTTGTTTATCGATTCAATAGTGCTTGTTCATGTTTATGAAGTTGTGTTATTACATGTTTTGGGTTGTTATAAGTATTTTGTTTGGGTGTAATAATGTTGATAAATATGTTGTGAAATTATGTTATTTTGTGTTTTGGGTTTCTTGTAAATGTTTGTTGGGTATGGGAAAATATTGTTGGATAGGATATTCAAATTAATTAAGACCATCCTATGTAATTGGGGTAGAGTGAATAGGGTCATCGGGGGGAAATTATTAGGGTAAGATTACCCTTGTTTAAACATCTTTGAAGTTGGGAGCTATGGAGATTTTGTGTATTGTGAATGAGAAATGAGAAGTATTATTATGATATGTTGTGAGAAGAAGTTTGAGCAACTTTAATAATTTTCCCCAATGATAATGTCCAAAACTCCCCCTCTTCATGGTTCTCTTGAGAGTGCTAATGTGTTGTGTGTACTTGGGTATAATTGAGAATTGTTGTTATGTTTTAATATGTGGTATTATTGTGTTTTGTTGAGTATAGAGTATTTTCAACATAATTGAGAATATAGGATGAAAAGCGGGGATGAATGAAAATGGAATAAGGGAAAGTGGAGCTAGAATAAGGAAAGGGGGGTGATAATGTGGTTAGGAGGGGTAAATAAATAGTAATTAGGGGTAAAATGCTATTCATTTGAACCCTAGTGAATAGTGAGTTGGTGAGGAGAGAAAAAAAAGAGAAGACTAAAGATAGAAAATATGTCAAATGTGGAGCACTGAGCAAATTGAGTGAGGGGATAGGGTTGGAGAGCATGAGTAGGACCACAAGTATGCAAGTCAAAACTTGGGTTTGTGTAGACTTAGGCATAATACATGCTAGGTAGAAAAACACATGTAGATTTGTTGATCATAATTTGGGGAATCAATCATTGATTAGATGAATACACAATATTCAAAGTAAATATGAAGCAAACAGATGAAGCCATCATTTGTAGATGAATGCATTGAAAATGAGGAAAATGGGTGTATGATAGGAAAATTTATCTAAGGTCAGGTGAATGCACTAACAAAAGGAAAAATGGGTAGGAACAAAGAGAATACACTAAAAATGAGGCAAATAGGTAGGGAAAAGAGCGAATATGATTTGGGTTTGAATAATTTTTCCTAAAGGGAATGGAAAGGGGGAACTATGAAAGAACTTTGTATATAAGAAAATACACCAAGGGTAAAAGTGGGGAAAAGGGGTTAAGATAAAGACAAAAATTAGAATAAGATGGAAAGGTTGATGAATTGGTTTGGATGTGTAGGCGAGGATACTGCTAATGGTGATGTGGGAGAGGAGGTCAGCGGTGATGAGGCTGGTGGAGAAGTTCTAGGATATAGACTAGGATGTGGTGAGAGAGTGTGGGTTGTAGTACATGGACAAGATGTTGACCATATGAGTGCACATGGCTCTATTGATAGTGCTAGCAGAGAAGTGGCACAACAAGATGTGAACCTTCCATATCTAGACTAGATAGATGATAGTGACTCTAGAGGACATTAGGAGGAGCTTTCAGGTCCTCGTTAGGGGGGGACATGTGTACAACTCAAGATAGACAATGTATGTCCTATTGATACAGTTGCTCGAGCGAGCCAATGTATTGGTGGTGGGGAGATAGTTGGACTTAGATGGATGTAAGAAGGTAGTGTCAAGGATGACACTATACTTGGTGCTCTCTAGTGAGTAGCGTACTAATCCTTGATAGGAGTTGAAGGTTCTTCACCCTTACATTAGTATACTATGTTTTCAACATGGTGGAGCATCAACAAAGGTATTTGTGGGATAAATGCATGTTGTCCCACCTCTATAGGGACCTACATGTGGTTTTTTATTGGTGAGGGAAGAGCATTATCCATGTTACACTACTATAGGTGTGAGAATGAGAGCATATTATGGTGTGTAGTCTCATTGGGGATATGAGGGACAAAGATTTTGAGGAGATAATTTGTAACGACCCCTGTGTTCTACTTAGTAAATTTTAAGGTTTTCACCTTAAGTGAATAAACCATGATGCCATAACATAGCGATATATTTTTTTCTTTTCCATAATGTAAATTACATGCACATTTGAAATATACTCTATTCCAAACTTCCATTGCATTTCATGGTAATTCCACAAGTATTTCGATAATATAGATTTCATATTGAATAAACTCAAGTTTATCATTCATGATTACATCCTCCCATATAAATGGATACAAGACACATACATATGTAGCTCTCTTGAGCTTCATTAGCAATAGATATAAAAGTTGGTCTTGATGTCACCGCATTGGTGCATACATTCTAGATGTCCCCATTCTTTGGTGCATACACTCTAGTTGTCCCCAATATTGGCACAAACATACTCAAACCTCTATCGCCAACTAATGAGGAGAAGCATCACTCAAGCACTTTTCCACCAACCATGGACTCAAATGTAGTCCCATGTACATCTACCACATATGGTAAGATGGCCCTCCCTTTGACGAGGAGATTGGTATGGTAACCTCATAACAATAGTCTTCTTGAGCTTAGTGTTTTGTCCTACATTTACAATCCTAAACTAGCATGCATAAAAGGAACACATTGAATTGACAATGCAACCAGTGGCAGATTAAATTACTTTGGCCAAAATATTCTCACCCAGTACTTCGAGTGATAGTCATCCTATTCGCATACACTACCCTAGCTTGGTATGACCATTCATATACTATGCATAGGTAATTTTCTTCTATTATAGGTAATCTTTAACCTCATAAACAACTTATTCACTTTTCCAAATTCATAATGATATTTGTATCAAGCATTCACAGGCATAAGTTGTCCCCTTCATTGGAAAATTTAATCCTAGGAATAACCTATGACCCCTTCATGACTCTAACTTTACAAGAGCTTCATAATAAATTATAAATTTATATTCTAAAGTATAGCTACATAAGCATCATCTTATCATAGAATAAATAATCATCAATAAATGACTCCATTCAAGAACATATCACGTCATTAAGTGATTCTCATCAAGAGTATAGTCTCATCAATGAATGACCTCAATCGAAGAAAATCATATCCATAAATGATTCTATTCGAGAGTGTAATCTCCTTAGTAAAAAGGGTTATTCAAAGAGTAGAATCTTGTCAACAATATGAATTCATATCAAGAGTATAAAACAACCAATTAAGTAACAACTCCAACTCAATAAGCTATCCCACCTATGAAGTTCTAATCAAGTAGTAATTCACAAACTCATGTGATCAAATTAATCGCATAGGTGAGTCTCAACCTTGGTGTATCAGAATCCTAGGATAAAGTCAAAAATCATCAATCAGTCCGATCATATAGGTTAATGTAAACATGTGTTCCAAACAAAGATCAAATAAACAACCCAACCAAGTAGGTTATTCTCAACCTATTGGTTTCAATGGGTAATCAAGTAAATATTCCAACCTAGTAGGTAATTCTTAACCTAGGGTTTCAATCATTAATCAAATATACTTCTCGACCCAAACAGGTTATTCTCAACCTAGGGTTTCATTCGAAAGTAAAGTAATGATCAAGTGATCATTCAAGTATAGCTTAGCAATATGATGTCTCATCCTATCATATCTTTCATACTATCACTATTGTTGTAATGCTAACCTTACCATTCCTAAGGTTTCCTAGCATTTATAGGCTAATAGTGTCAAGTAACTTCATGACATCAATTGACACATTTCACATTATACATGTAGTGTAGACTATCTATGTATAGAAATATCATCTGAATTTCAATATAGGGTATACAAGAGTATCAAATCACCACCTTAAGCTATTCGTTCTTTCATCAATCCTAGTATATAATACTCTTGACGGCATCCACTCCTTAATATGGAGTATGTAAAAACACCGACAAGGAATCATAACTACAAGGTTCTTTTTCTTTCTAATAAGCAAATAGATCATTAATCTATTTCAAGCAACCTAATGCATTTCCAAATAAAACATACAAGACATTCGATCTTTCATAAAAACAGATAAACATAAAGAGATTAGCATCGCATGCCTGTTAATCGCTTTAATCCAATTGACTCATTGGTTCTTAAGTTGAGCTCACTCTTAAATCAGCTTTGCAAATATTCCTTCTCAAATTCCTCTCATTAATATTTTCTCACAAATACCTCTCAGCAAAGTAAGAAATTCATAAATAAAAGCAGCAGAATGGAGAATGTGTGATAATGTGTAGTAGTGTGTATTCAAATGAGGTAAGATTCTCTTTTACTTGTATGCAAAAAATCAGCATCTATAGGCTAAAAACAAGGCCAACAAATTGGCAGTTCTCAGCTCAACTCAATGGACTTAGCATGATAACCAAAAGGAGGAAAAATCCTATCTCAATACTCATCAAAATAGAACAAGTTGACTCTTTTCTTGCCAACAACATGCTTGACCAATTCATATTTGCACATGTTCTATTTTGGAAATCGACTTACATGTTTAAAAGACTTCTATTGAATCACTAAGTTCATAATATGGCACCAACAATTCACCATATTCCCTATCATTTAGCTTGTTGTTTCATAGAAGAATAAGTCAATACTATTATTGGTTATGTTTTACTCAATTGACTTGGTCTTGGAATCACTTTATGCACTATTTTCTGGGTGCCAAATGCAGCGCCAAGTGTTTCCTAACCACCTCATCTATTTAAGTGAACACTTTAGCAATAATACTATTTACATGTTTCATAAATACTATACCATGCATGGAATAAACTCATTGTTTGACAATCTATACATGTTGGTATAAAGCGCTACAAGTATGAAAATATATGCTTCCTTTAATATCTTCAAAGGCAATGCTTCACCAATGCACTATATGAACATTATTTGTCTTT
>VDFB02161446.1:0-64539 GCA_007258455.2 Sequoia sempervirens | reverse complement strand
AGCCTTGGGACCTGATGGGTTCCCTCTTGCCTTTATTCAGACTTATTGGGATATTGTTAAAACTGACTTATTCAATACTACGAAAGATTTCTTTAGATCGGGGAGGCTCCTAAACCAAATTGAATGCCACCTTTATTGTCCTTATCCCCAAGAATGAAGAATCCTCTTATGTTAAGGACTTTAGACCCATTAACCTCTACAACATTGTCTATAAAATCTTTTCAAAGCTCCTTGTATTTGGACTTAAAGTTGTGTTATGCAAAATGATAGCCCCGAACCAGAAAGGATTTGTCCAAGGAAGAAACATTTTAGATGTTGTTATTACTACCCATGAAATCCTTCACTCTATGGATCTCATTAAAAACCCTAGGATGGCCTTGAAAATTGACATATCTAAGGCTTATGATAGAGTTTCTTGGTCATTTCTCTTTGTTGTTCTTAGGAAAATTGGGTTTGAGGGAAGATTCCTTAAGTTGCTCACTTCTTGTGTTACCTCCCCTATGTGATTGGTTCTTGTTAATGGTGTCCCCTAGGGTTTCTTCTCATGTGGTTGTGGCCTAAGACAAGGAGACCCCCTCTCCCCCTATCTTTTTATAATAGTTGTTGAGGTCCTTGGAAGGAATATCCAAAAGCTAATTGACTCTAAGACCCTTAAAGGAGTTAAAGCTGCTTCATCACTCCTGTCTGACTCCCACCAATAGTTTTTTGATGATACCATCCTATTTGGTGAAGCCTCGGTAAGGGAAGCTGGCCTTTGGAAATATGTTTTAAATGACCATGCTTCTGTCTTTGGCTACCATTTTAACTATGGTAAAAGCAATATATACTTCTTCAATGCTGACCAATTAATGAAGGAAAGAGTGGTGAGGATCTTGGGCTGTCAGGAAGCTATTTTACTTGCAATCTACCTTGGGCTACCTCTGATATCTAGAAATTTGGAAAATAATTATTGGAATCATCTAATTGGGAGAGTTCAAAAAAAGTTGGTAGGTTGGAAAGGTAAACTTCTAAGTTTAGTTGGGAAGATACAATTGCTAAAATCCTCTCTACAAAATATCTTGGTCTACTATTTGTCTCTCTTTAAAATCTTGGCCTTCATTGGGGAGAAAATAGAACAAATTTAGAGAAGATTCATGTGGTCTGGAACATAAGAGAAAAATAGATTGGCGTTGGTAAGTTGGGAGAAAATGTGTACTCCTAAAAATGTTGGAGGGTTGGGAATAAGGAGAATCAAATTGCTTAACAAAGCCCTCACTGCTAAGCTAGGATGGAATCTATTGGAAGGTTCTAAAGATTGGGTGGAGATTTTCCAAGCTAAATATCTGAAGAACAAAGATCTTGGTTGTTTCCTCTCTACTATTGATCTGCCTAATGGGTCAGTTCTTTGGAACCATCTTATCAAAATAAAAAATGTACTAAAATTAGGGATGAGAAAGAGGATTGGTAATGAAAAAGACATTGATTTTTGGAAAGACCCTTGGACTGAGGATTCCCCTCTCTTCCTTAGAAGGCTTCAACCCCCTTAAAAAAATCCTGAAAAGAATATGTGGTGTAAAGGTGGTGGATTATATCAATTGGGAGTTTGAAGAACCTAAATGGAAGGAATTTAACAGGCTGCTAAGGAGCGCCAAATTGAGAGGTCATAGACAAATTAATTTGGAGTCAATTTTGCAAAGGTTACATAGCCTCATTGGGGAGATGAATTGGTTCTCCAATGAAAGGAAAGATGAATGGTTATGGAAGGGTAACTCTTCAAGTTTCTTCTCAGTTAAACATGCTTATAATGAATTAGTGAAATCCCTAACTAACTGTAGAGACCCTCATTGGGACAAAGTGTGGATTAAAATCCTTAGTCTGAAAGTTAATTGTTTCTTGTGGGCTACTTCACATGGCATAATTCTAACAATATACGATCTGGTTAGGAGAGGTTTTCAGCTTTTCAATAGATGCATTCTCTATAAGCAGGATGTGTAAGGAAATCAATGGAGCGCATGTAATGAAAACTCCAAACAGTAGTGCCTTCGGTAACTTTAATTTCGATCAGGTTGCCTCAAAGACACAGACAACTATGTCCTAAAGCGGAAACAGACACAGTTTATTTCCCACATTGATCCTTCTGAGAGAAACACAATTAAATTCAACAACAAGCAACAACACAGATGAAAGATACTATGGAAAACATAACACAAAGATTTTACATGGGGAAAACCCTTTCGGGTAAAAAACCCCACTCTCCAAAGTTTGAGCCATTGTATTATTTAGCAATGGAAAGTTACAATACAGTTTCAGGCTTTTAGCCTTTCAGAGATTACATCTTTGTTCATTCTGGATACAAATGGTAGCAAAACTATCCCTGAGAGATCAACCAAAGCAATCATGATCACGAGAGATTCCAACAGCTTAACTCTGCCTCTCAATCCTCTGCTTCGACCTCATGGCCTTAGCCTTTCAGCCAGCCACTCGGTCCTCTCTCTAGCTCTCGGCCTCAATTCCTTGGCTTATGAACACTTTGTGTACTCTTACCAGCACACTACTTCAGAACGTCCAATGCATACGTATATACATTCGTTCTCTGTAGGCTCTATGAAATCGTTTTTTTCCAACTGTCGGATAAGAACTAATGAATCATCCAGCCCATCATCATTAGATGTTTCCACTTCCTCGTGTTTTAGTTTTCCAACTTCCAAACAGAAATGGTTCAACAAACGGTTCACATCCTGCTTTCTCTAATTGGTCCAAATCGTACCACGTAGGACAGTCATCCAAACGGTCAAGGGCGTTCAACCTGTGTTGTCATGTCGGTGAGACACTAACATGTCTCCCTGATGCCAACACAACCAACATTCGATATTGCCAAGAGTCATCCATGTCGGCAAGAGGTTACATCGAGTCTAAAGAGCTATCGCTAAGACTTCACCATGTCGCCAAGACCTCACACCGAAGATCACAAGGTATTCCGAAGAGTTCATCAGTCGGCAAGACTATCGCTCTTCACCCAGACATTACACCGAAGTCTTCAAGTCACATCAACCTCAGCATTCTCATCGGCGAGACAATCGCCATTCGATGAGACATCATACCGAAGTTCAAAGGTCATATCAATGTTAGCTTTTCCATAGCCAAGACAACCGTAGTTCGCCAAGACTTCATATCGAAGTCTTCAAGTCATGCCGACGTGAGTATTCCATTCGGTGAGACAATTGTCTTTCGCCAAGACATCACACTGAGCTCTTCATATTATATCGAAACATCCCAGTCGCCAGGAGTCATATCGACAACAGACTGCCTCATCGGCGAGACAATCACTCTTTGCCAAGACATCATATCGATGCCTTTAAGTCATACCGAAGACTCTTGTCGGCCAGACATTCCGTGTCGCCAAGAGGTCATAGCGAACCCCTTTCATTATCCTGATGACTCCAATCGGCGAGACATCACCTGGTCGCCAAGACTTCATGCCGATAGGAACAAGTCATACCGATTTCCACATCGGCCAGACAGACCAAAGGTCATGCCGATATCGGCAAGACTTCCTATCATCGCCGAGACATCATTCCGACACATATGAGTTACCCCGATGACCATATCGACAAGACTTCACATATTGCCAAGACTTCACATCGAGACCCTTGAGTTACTCCGAGTGTATACCATCGGCCAGACATCTCCTTGTCGCTAGGACCACATACCAACACACTTGAGTTACCCCGATGATCCAGTCGCCATAGGTCACCTCGACATCTGCTAGGCACCTGATAACAAACCCTTATGTCGCCGAGACATTCCATATCGGTAAGAGATCTCACCGAGTCTCCATGTCATAGCGATAGGTCCATTCGACAAGACTTAAACAAAGTCTCAACGACCAATGCAAACCATAGGGTTCCAAAGCTGCCAGTCGGCCAGACAAAAGGAATGTCACACCGACTTTGCTTTTCCAAGGGTTACAGCCTATGAGATTGAGGCACATATTTCAACAGGATGAAGAGTCAGTAATGCACCTTTTCTTCCATTGTCAGTTCTCTCAAGAAGTTTGGTCATTCTTCCTTCCTTTGATGTTCACTGATTGGGTGTTTCCCCCAACTATGAAGACATTTGTTGAAAGTTGGTCCAACTATCCTTTCTCCCATGATGTCATTGTGGATCTTTGGAATCAAACCCACCCTTTTTAACCTAGGGAATTTGGAAGGAAAGGAATAATAGGTTTTTTAGGGAGGCAGAGAGAAGTAGCTATGAGGTTTGTATGATCATAAAATACCAGATACAAGAAAATATGGAAGTGGGAGGATACAAATTCTCTAAAGTCTAGCCGACCTATAAAGAATTGAGAATTAAGCAGGTCTGGGGTCTAAAGAAGGACCTTACTAATCTTAATTCGGCCACGATTTCGGCTAGGAAGGCTATTGGTTGTGTCCCTCTTGAAAGGGAATGAATTAAATGCAATTTTGATGGGTGCTCAAAAGGTAATCCGAGCATGGTTGAGGTAGGAGGACTGCTTAGAAACCATCTAGGAGACTGCATTATGAGCTATGGTATAAATCTGGGAGTTTGCACTAATAATAAAGTTGAGGCAATGGTTGTTTGGGGAGGTATAAAGACTCTAAGAGAATATGGTTTTAAGAAGGTAATTTTGGAAGGAGATTCCAAATTAATTGTGGACATATTGAATGGAGGTGCTGCGACCCCTTGGGAATTAAAAGACATCATTGACGAATGCAAGTCCCTAATGAGTTTCTTTACTCATTGTCATGTGGAACATGTGTTTAGAGAAGGAAATATCTCAGCTGACTGTGTGACCAATGAAGCGCTTAAGTGTAACAGGTGGACCCATTGGGATAACAATCAATTGCCTTTGTCATTGAAAGACAAAGTGCTCAAAGAAAAATATGAATATGTGTACAACATACAAAGTTGAGGAAAGGGATCAAAATTTTATGTGATCTTGTGTAATAAAAGGCTCTCAGAATAATGATAATAATAGTGGTACGACATTGAGTATGAAGATCTCCTCAGGTGAAAAAAACAATTATTATTTCTTTCCCAAGATTATAATGGATCACATGGCTTTTATCAACACAAAAGATAGTGTCAAATCCAAGTGTACTGATGTGCCTTGTGTCAAATCTAACCTCCAATGTGAAGATTAGCTTGCTACGAACAACCAAGATTCATTTATTATTTGTAATAATAATAATGAAGTCTTAGCCCCGAGAAATGGGATATTGGCCATCTCATTAAGAAAGTTCTCGAAATTATTTTCAGAAAGTGATTATTTCCAAAATGCAAGCAAAAGTGTGATCTGCAAGTTTGGAAGGTTGCCAAGGTGGAGTGGGGTTATGAGGAAAAGCTCGCAAAATCCTAAAATCTTACAATGCTCTAAAATGGGTGGGCCTAGAAAGCGAACTGAACCACTGAATTTCCAGGCTCTAAGAAAAAATGCGGATCTTTGGAGGCTATTAGCAGAGTGGGAATGGCTCCTTTTTTTGAATCCGTGAAAGGTTACAATGAAAGTCTAACGGTTAAATTCACCAACTCATGGAGAAAGGGGAATGTGGCTATTGGAGTGGTTAGATTTGAGGTGATGACTCAGTTCATAGTGGAGGCTACGGGCCTGCAAAACTATGGAATTAAGGTGGCGTAGAAGAGCTGAGTTGACTACCAATATTTTGTTGACAAGTTCCCATGATGGCGAAAATCTTACTAGGTTTCAAAATGGGTATGCACGGCTCAAACTCTCGTCTCCCTATGCTTTGGTTAGTATGTTTCTGATGTGGTATTTTACCCTTGAAGGTACATATATGACTATTCATGCACATCACTTTCCTTTGTTGAATCATATATGTGACAATGAGCATATAAATTTTCCATTTTATTTGCTCTCCTCTCTGCAACTTAACATAGAAAAGGGTGTGAATCCTCCCTTGCACCAAGGTTTAATGCTTGCTCTTTATAAGCATGCCTTAGCCTTGAACACGCATGGTAATCCTTTTGCAGCTAGACAGGAAATTGAGAATCAAAATGCCAGGGAAAATTTTGAACCTTTAGCGGAGGCTAACCCCTTTCAGGAGCCTAACCCTAGACCCCCACCCCTTATTGTTGAAAGAAATGTGAATATCCTTGCTAAAATCTCTTCCTTTGCTGCTAAAATTTCTAACCCTTCTACCCCTGTGGGTAAGAAGACTCTTGATAAAATCTCCCTTGAGCTCGAGTTGGTTAAAGAAACCCCTGAGAAACACAAACATTCCCCTCTTCTCCTTGAACCACCTAAGTCCAAGAAACTGAAAAAAGAGTTGAAAAATCAAAATGAGGTCATCACTATAAGTGAAGAAAAAGAGGGTATTTAAACTGAGGATTTGGAGGATAGGAAGTTGAGTTTGGGCAGTGGAAGCCGAAGATCTACTCACCTTGCAAAGGCTACTTCACAAGACAAGAAGGGGAAACAAAAATCCATATTTCAAGAGGAAGATTTGGAGGTGGAAGAGTTTGAGGCACAGGTCAACAAAGACAGTGACGAAATGGATTTTGAAGAGAGCTTATGATATGGGAGAGGAGGAAATGGAGGAGAAAGAAGAAAATGAGGAGGAAGAAGTCAAAATTGAAGAAGAGCCAAGGAATGAAATTATGAAAGCTCTTGAAACTGAAAACATTGCTAAAGACATTAATATTGTTGATGATTCTAATACTGACTATTTGAAAAGCAGGTTGACTTACATGCAAGTCCAAATGGATGACATGGAGAAATCCATTGTCACTCTGATGAAGGTGATTAATGGCCTCATGCGCAGGGCAATGGTTGGTGTTGTCTTAAGCCAAATCAAGATTACTAGAAAGTTGAAGAAGATGGGAAAAAATGATGATATGAAGGACCAAGCCAAGTACGAGGGACTTGATTGGAGAGAGTATGTCTCCCATATTGGAGAATAATGGGACCTGATTGCTAAAGCCAAGTAATGGCTTTTTGTCTTTCTTATGGTTATTGCTGCCTTTCTTTTTTTGGTGTTTTGTTTTAACATTTTAGAATGCTATTTTAATATAGCTTTGTTATGGTTGAGAAATTGCTGGACTTTGGTGGACCTTATTAATGGTCTTTGTAGTATTAACTGCTTTAGCAATATTATTCAATTTTTTCTTAAGTATTGTGGTTCTATGGTTACTATTTTTTTAATAGGCCTGCGTGCCACCCTGGACTTGTTGTTTCTTGTTGTTGGCTAGTGTTGTTCTCCCCAACTTGTTTCCTTTTTTTGAGTTTTTGGATTTGTAACCATGGGATCAGGGCCCTTCTCCTTCTTAACTAATCAAAAACATTGTAGTCATATTAGAAAAATACTTATTATTGTCATTAATTGGCCTACTTTAATGCAAACACAACTCTTCCTCACATATATGTCTATACCTTTTATACTTATGAGATGAGATTCATAACTATCCATGCTCAACTTTAAAACTTCTTATAGTTAGATTCCATGTAGGAATACATAAGGATGTGTCTCTAACCCTGAACCCCACATCCCCATTCCCACCCTTTCTCTAGGGCATATGTCCCCTATCCATCCCTTGTCTGGTGGGGGAAATTAAGATGTGTTCCCTTTTGATTTTTAAAACATGACGAAAAAAGGGAATTGAGGGCCCACAAGACTTCCCACACCACTTATGAAACTTTATACATCTTATAGGTAAATCACTCATTATTTGCATTGTCACTCACAATTACCACTCTCTCTTTTGCACTTGCAGCTATGAGATTGAAGAGGATAGGTGCATGCATAGTTTATGACTAGTTATCCTTGAATATTCACATTGCTCACATAAATGGAACTTGTGGCTTGAAGAGATAAAATCTAAATCACACCTTGCTTGATGCCAAATATGATAATTTTCTAGAAAATCTACAAGTGGTCTTGTTGACACTTTTATTTTAGGAGCACTTTATTGAGGCGTTTTAAAAAGAGGAAAAGGGAAAGTTAATGTGAAGGAGAGTATGGAAAATCTTAAGCAAAATGGGAAGTAAAAAAGTAAAAGATAGTCTTTTGGGTGCCAAGGAGGATAGTTTTAGTCTTTTTGGTGCCGAGGATAGTTTTTATTCTTTCTTAACCCATGTATGAGGAGAGATTCTAGGGTTTATTGTTTGTTTCATTTAAGGAAAGATTCATATATGGTGCAAGACCAACACCCTCCTACTTTGATTCAATCCATGTTACAAATTGCTTCATGAAGATTGCCCACGTTACAGAAGTTTCAGAGATGAAGGGGGCATATTGCTTGCATTGAAAGAGCTCTAGGCATGCATTTGCATCACCCACGTTTTTGGACTTGTGCATTTTTCTTCTCATTTTTTTCTAGGTATTCCAATGTGTTTTCAAGCATTTAACATTGTTGAAGTATTCAAGAGCTTGAGTAAAGTTTGGATTTGTATACTATTTTTTCATAACCTCTGAGTTTAAGGAAACCACGAAGCCTTTGTGGTAACAATAAAACTGTATACTCCAAAACCCATGGACTTCATTGATGTACAATTTAATATAGGCATGCTTCTTTTCTTTTCGTGCTCAAAGATGAACAGAGAGTTGCAATTTAAGCATGACTAAGGACTTTAAAATGCCAAGTCACTTACTAAGAAAGGCATTGTTACCAATGTCATTTCTCAGCCATAAAGGGTGGGTTGAAATAAGAATACGTGAGATGGAAAATTTGTTAAGTGTTAAAATCCTCTTGGAAGCTATGATAGGAGAATAGTTGTCATGTAAGTCCTCCTTTTGTTATATTGTATTAAGATAAGAAGGGAAACAATTGTGAGAAAAGGAAAGTGTCTTGCTTATTGAATATTATACATAGTTATGTTAGACAAGAAGCAGGAAAACTATCTTCAAAGCATGTGACAATCATAAAATGAAGATAAGTGTCCAAAAGTAACAAGTCAGGAGCGTTCATAAAGAGCTTGATAGTCTGAAAGAAAATTAGCCATCATCTTCTCAGTCACATTAGGAAGGTTATCACATGGCTCTTTGCCATAGTAGTTAAGAAAAGATGGTTCATAGCAGCAAGAACAACATTTTATGCATGAAAAGTGTTAATAAGAGTTTAATTACAAGGAGTAATTAGATAGTGGTAAAGGGCCATGGATATGTTATTAAATGATAGTAGATTAGAAGTATCATAACAATGAATTTGTGATAGTTAAGATATATAATAGTCCATAAAACTTGAAAAGGAAGCTTATAAGGTATCAAGGGACACCAAAATCCATAGGAGAGTCATATAGGGTTGCACAGAGATAGGAAAAATGACAATTTAAAGGTCACCACAACCTACATGCTCAAAAGGGCCATTATTCACAGTTGCAAGAGGCACAATAATAATGGGATGATAGTTAAGATAAATGACAATATAGTCAAGATAAAAGCTCCAAAGGATAATCACTCAGGACTATAATCATGCTAAGGGTATGGACACAAAGGCGACATCATGGAAGGGACAGTGGCATGGAAAGTATGAAAGTGTTTACCAAGAAGATGATGGCTTCAAGGAGGCAGTGATAACAAGGGTAAAGGATAGTCATATATTCTATGACAGTCTATTAAAGAGGCATTCAACTATGAACAACCTACTAAAAGTAGTCTATAAGTACATTGTTAGAGAGAAAGACAAGTGATAGTGGGTAGTCATAAAGATAGTCAATGAAAGTGATGTCTAGAGTGGGATGTTGGCAAAAATTATAAATGACAAAAAGATCCTTTGAAGAGTGAGACCACAATCAACAACCATCACAAGACATGAGGGAAATGGTTCTAACATGAAAATCAAGTGAGTTATAGATGAGAGTCCTCATAGGGAAATTGTTTAAGTTTTATAAAATCTATCAAAGCCATCATAAATCCTATCAAGAATGCATTGTTTTCAAGTGCCAAAGAATATGCATGATGATGAACATACTATCCAAAAATTTGACAACATAATCTATACTATCGAAGAAGGTATTGATTGTAAATGACAATTATGATATTGCTATCAGAATTCAACCGTGTAGTTTTACGAGTCAAACTCATTAACTCATGTTTCATGAGTAGTGGTTCACAAGAACCCATCTCTCATGATAGTGAATCGTCCACTTAGCACTCTTTGCATCTAGGTGATTCTTGTGAACCACTACTCATGAAACATGGGTCAATGAGTTTGACTCGTAAAACTACATGGTTGAATCTTGATAACAATATCATAATTTGACACACTGTGGAAAATACCTCCTAATTATCAATGTAAATGACAATGGCATGTTGTGATAAGAGGGAAACTTTAGTCCTTGTGATAGTCATCACTAAGGGCAACTTTAGTCCATGACTGTGATGAAAGGAACAATCTTATGAAATATGCAAAAGACAACATAAAGTACAGTATGAGTTAGAGGATACTTGATAAAAGGACATAGAAGGAGACTGCAATAACAACTAGAAAAAACAAGGGCTAAATTTCTGCCTATAGTTGATGAAAAGTTAGTCATGATGGTAAGGACAATAAGGATCTATATTAGGTTTTGAAAGAATCCATGAGTGACAAATTGCAGTACAAGGTTTTATCAAAGGCTTATGAGAGTAGTTCACAGTTTTCAAGACTAGAGGACAATCTATTCTTAACAGTTCTAAAGGACAGTGATCTTGCACCCACAAAAGATAGTCACCTTGAGGTACAATATGAGTGATAGTCTAGTCATTAGAAAGGAAATTTTTGGAGATGGTCTCATGTACATGGCAGTCATGTGAAGACAAAGAAACCATACAGAAGGATAGCCACAAGACAAGCAAGTTTTCAATGTATAGGAGGGTAGAGAAATGTAGAATCCAAAAGGCTAGGATGAAGGTCTTAATGAATGTCAAGCATGAATGATTGAAGAAGGAAAACTCAACAAAGAACAATACATAATTCCTTTAATAAGATGGACAAACTAATTGCAAACCATGGTGTTCAATGAAAGGGTAAATTGACCCTTCCAAAAGACAAAGTTAGTCACATGAGCATGTTAATGGTCTACTAGTGAAAGTAATGGTATTTAAGCTATGATATTTATAGCATGGAGAATAATGGAAATGACATCCTATAGCACTATCATGACTAAGTCAATACTCCATGAAGATCTTAGTCCACAAGAAGATAGAGTAAGTGCATCAAGATAAAAGGACAATGCTATGAACTGTTGTACAGTCTTACGAGAAAAAGGATAGAACAAACAAAATGATAGAGTATGTGTAACCTTGGGAAGACAGTTTGGACAATCTTCTACAAAATTTGTTGACACTGCCCTCAAAGATAACCATTGGAAGCAATAGTAAGGATATGAACTACTATATAGTCACCTTGATCCTGACCTCAAAGTGTATACAATACTTATAAAATAAGTGATATGTTAGTGGATTACAAAGTTTATCAAACTCACAAGAGTTATTTCAGTCCTATTAAGCAATACAACCCTAGGAAAGCTGGGTAAGAGATGGTGACAGTAGGATAGTCACAAGAACTTTTGAAAGGGCAGCAAAGGATTATTCTACAGGATAGAGCTCCATGAACATTTTGAAAAGGCCAATAGATAGTTCTTGTGAGAAGGCCAAGAGATAGTTCTTGAGCAGGTTTTTCATGAGCATAAGAATGGTAGAGGTCTGTGGTATTTAAGAATGATACTATGAAGAGGAAAGACAGATAGTTTATTGTCAAGTTCAAACCACCCAAGTTTGGATGATAGAAGAAAACGGGGCAGTCATTATATAAATTATGGATGATGGTTTTCAATGCATGATAGGCAGACCTCAAGTATGTGACAATGATAAATGCCTAAACATCTCTTACGCCCTCATGAGATACTTAGTCATTATTAATAGCTTTTCACATGTCCTATGAATGTGGTAAGTGGTTTTGACAGATTGGAAAGGGTGTTATCAAGCACATGGTAGAGCATCTAAGGAATTTATGAGGGAGGTTGGGCAGTTTGGTAGTCTTTATGGACTTCAAGGGAAGCTTGCAAACATCTAGGAGAATCATCACTAACTGGAGCACATTTCAAGGAATTTGAAGGGGTCAACCAACCAACTTTGAAGAGACCAAGTCAAACAAGAACTTCTTGGAAGTGCAAAGTAGGTTGGCCTATTTTTAAGCCTTGTAACTTAGTCAATTTAATCCCTATATGCTCTCCTATGTTTGGGAAGAGATATAAGACCCTCCGGCTAGCATTTTCAATCAATTATTTTTATTTTTTGGCTCTACAAGAAGAAAATGACAGTATTGTAACTCAAAAAATCAGTTCTTGCTCATTTTGGGCTATGTATTGTAACCTATGAAGGTTCTTTCCAGTAAAGAATAAGCATTATAACTATTTTCAAACCTGTATGTTGTTAATAAGCATTTTTTTATCAATAAACACAAGTTGTTTTTACCTTCTCAAAGTTGTTTCATTGTGCAAATTTCTTCAAAATGGTTGATGTAATCTTGTGGTGATATTTTTCCCCTTGATTTCTATCATATTTTCATTGCTTTTATGCAAAAAATATGTACTTTTGCAAGTCATGGCTTGTGTTTAACCAAGGGTAAAGTTTAAGTTGTGAGAACATTTCAAGCTCCTTCTAAATGTTGTCCTAGATATCAGACCTAGTCATGAAATAATTATGCAAG
Source organism: Sequoia sempervirens (assembly GCA_007258455.2). NCBI lineage: Eukaryota > Viridiplantae > Streptophyta > Pinopsida > Cupressales > Cupressaceae > Sequoia > Sequoia sempervirens. The sequence continues at coordinate 51,888 of VDFB02161446.1, read as the reverse complement.
GGACATATGGAATTTTGGGTTGTGTATGTTGCAATTTAAGTTGTTAATCATATTGTGTTCATTTAAACAAGTGCATATCAAAATTCATTTGGTGCATCACCTTATTAAATCTTATGTTTCATTTCATGTCACTTCTTATCTCTTCTCTACAAACAACATAGGTAGTTCAGTTTAGGTGATAAAACCAAGGGGAACCAACCCTCTCTAGAAGTTCTTTTCCACTATAGGTGACCCACAACTTGGAAAAGTTCCCATGTTTCACTAGTAGGCCAAGTTTTGCAACTTAGCAGGTCCCAAAGACATCTCAAGGAAGTTAGATATGCCAATTTACATGATATATTGTGATGCTCTCCAAACAATGTGTCGTTGAGATCTTGTGCTCACAATATTTATTATTCTCATTATATCCTACATTTGAAATCACGATGATCTTATGTTCATCAAGAGAATAATTTGGATTATTGGGTAATATTCTTCAATTGCTTAGTTCTACCCAACAATTTAAATTATCCAAAGTTCCCTTGATGAACACATTATCATCATGGTGGATGGATGTATAAGTGTTTGCTCATGTTTGTGTCTATTTCTCTTGATGAACATAAGATCATCATGGTGTGTGTGTGTGTGCACGCGCGCATGCTCTTGATGAACATAGGATTAACATAGGAGTGGTGTACTGGTTTTGCTTCACATTTCTTCTATGTTGAAGATCTGCTTGTACATTTTGGATATGATGATCAGAAGTGTTTATAGGTGTTATATCTAGAGTTTCTTGGTCTGGATCATTGTGTAGAGAAAGTTGTGTTCACTAGTGTGTGAACTATGTATTGCAGTGGTGTCTGGGAGAAATGGTTTTGCTCAACAATTTGGTTTCTGGTCTTGCAGTTCTAGAAGTGGATTGATAAGGTTCATATCTACCTTCAGTTGAAGTTGTTCGTGGTTTGGTGCTCCACAAGTTGATTTCTTCAGTTACAGTGTGTGGAAGATTATATGGGTGTACAAGATAAGTTTTTTCTTCAAGTGAATGTTGCTATGAAGGAATTTGTTGGATCTCAAGGTGTTTGTGGAATATTCCAGTTCGTATTCAAGTGTTGTGTGTGGTCCACGAGTCATCTTTGGATCATAGGAAGCGTGTACTTAAATGTTTGATGGTGTTTACACAGGTTCGATCGACCTTGGGTGTTTACACTAGTTGCAGATTTGCTTCGATGATTTTGGAAGTGTGGCGTGGCATGTATAAGTAGATTTAGGTCTGAGTTAAGGTGTGATGTGGTCCGCCTTCATTCCTTTCTACTGTGGGAATGTTTTGGTACCGACCTAATTTGAATTTGCACAGTTGAGATGCATAGCCGACCTTGGAGAATGTTTACAAGGTTGAAGAAGGTATAAATAAGTGTTGTGTTGATGGAGGATGTGTCTGTAGTGTATGATGCAAATTGCAGAGTATTGAAGTGCGAATTTGTGAAGTGCAGTGTGAGTTTTAATGAGTTAGACTATTGGAAGCAGTGAGCAAAAGGTGTTTACAATCTTCATAAAGGCTGCAAATGTGTTGGTGATACTATGGTGGAATTTTTTGTTGCATTGAGATAGATTTCTCACTGTAACACTCTTCTTTCTTCTTTCTATAATCTTGCAATGAGCCATTGGCAGTGGGCCCTTCTTTCCTTTGGGCAGTGAGCCTATTGTATTCAGTGTTGCTATTACTTTATATTGTGAGCTAATCCTCACTGTGATTTTTCCCTTCCTAGGTTTTCTATGTAAATCTGGTGTTCTATTGTGCATGGTGTTGAAGTGTTTTCAATTTCTATTATTTGCTTTCATGCTAAATCATTCTAACAAATTAAAGGTTATTAAGTTGATGTGGATTTGAATATTAATGAGGGTTTTGATGTTTTAATGAACAGCTGATTCACCCCCCCCCTCTCAGTTGTCTTGTGCATTCAAAATAGGGGAATTGTAGCCAAGTTTCCCCACAACAACCCCACAAAAACAATCAAACCACAACCATCCAAAGAAACAATAGGCTAAACAACCGGTCCTCAACTTGCAACAAACACACCCAAAACATGTGTATTAGAAGCAAAACCATGTTTAGGAAGACCCCTCTTCCTTCTTTAGAGAATTGTCCAAGACACAATTTTCCAAATCTTTAGATTGTAGGGAAAGGAGAGGAGAATCCTCTACTGTCACCTCGACATACTCCACCATTTGTTGATAAGAAGAGCATCCAACCAAAGAAGAAACAAGCTACACATAATCCAAAGGCATTTAAAGAACAACACCAACATACTCCCTAAAAGGACTAGGGTCAGTGGAAGGAGTGACCAAGATAGGACTAGGAGAAGGTGTTCCACAAGAGAAGAAGCAATTAGAATGGGCATTAAAAATTACCAACAATTAAGTGTTTGGAATGGGCATTCTGCCACCAAGTAACCGAACCCACCAACCTATGGCGAGAGTGAGAGCAATTGGAACCAAGGTGTAATAGAAAATATCTTTTGCAATAGAAGGGAAGATCCTCATTATTAACAAAGAAGTAAGTATTATATAGCCTTATATATAACTCACCTTCATAAGACCACATATTTCAAAACCCTAAACAAGGCATATAGAAGCCTATATTATGTTTTCAATTATCAACTTTTACACGATTAAACAATGGACCTAGAGAGAAAGTGAAATGGGTTTGTCACCATTTTGGTGGAAATGCAACCATAAATGGGGTTTAGAACTAGTTTAAGTCTTGCAACTAACTCAATTGAAAGTAGCATTCTAGCTATTTACTTTGGGACTTCGATTCAACCTCAATTAGCTCTTCAAGGTAAGGCACCTTCTTTGTCTTAAACTCATAATCAATCATAGAAAAATCAAGGGGGCAATGACAATGAAACGTTCATAATATTGGTCAATATGTACAACCAAAGTTAAGGTGGGTTAGGTGGTCATCGCTCTCCTTCAATCAATGGCAAGCTCTTCCATGGTTTATCTTTCTTTTTGTATCATGACCTAATCTAATAAGAGGTCTCAGGCATAAGCATCATGGCAATTACTAAATGGTTATGAATAACATCACAGACAATACAACTTGCCAAAGTCATGTCAACATCTTGCATGATTTTGTCACGTGTTCTCTCATCATCACCACACCCTTATAATCCACTTCAAAACCTACATGGATATAAATTTTTAACCAAACTTGAATGTAATCATTATGAATGACATCATACATGTGGTTATAAAACTCCATTATATTTACAAAATTTGCCCCATTTTCACTATTGTTCTTACACCCATTGCTCATTGGTTTTATTATCTTTTTCTCTTTGCTAGATGGAGGCACAAGCAGGCATCTAGTTGGATTTGTTACAAGGGGCTTGGTTAGTCCCTTTCCTTTGTATACCTTAATCCTTAAAGATGTAACCTCTATAATTCCTTAAAATAACATATCAAAGAGCTAAAAAGGCTAAGGTTATTTTCATCCTTTAAAATTAAGGAAGATCTAATAAGGGGTTATCTCAACTAGAAGATCACAATTCTCTATTCCATGCCATGCTCAAGAATACTCACACCAACCAAAACACTCAAAAAGAGGCATTATATTATCTTAGAGGTACTAAGCAAATGGCCAAAGGTTTGCCTTCATATAACTTAGAAGCTAAGGACAATAGACCTTAACCACCAAAAACACTCGAAAAGAGGCATTATATCATCCTAGAGGTACTAGCCAAATTGCCAAAGAATTGCCTTCATATAACTTTAGAAGCTAAGGACAATAGACCTTAACCAATATAAGCTTACATAAGTCTAACCAATATTAACACTCGAATGGGCAACTCTTAATTTAAAAAACACTTCAAACCATACCAACAACTAATATTAAGACAGCCAACAATAAACACCACTTGCAAAGTAGAGACTCACTAACCCAAAACCATTTCAAAGATTTAGTAGGGTACTAGTTCCATTTGACTATGTAACCACTCAACCTCTAGACAAAGATTGAATCAAAGAGATGATTTAAAAACTCTCTTCAAATCCAATTAGTTCTGGTAAAAATATGAAACAATTGAAGGGAAGATCACATTTTCCTTTTCGATTATGACCACTCCTCAAACAAGAAGGGAAAAGGAACAGGGACCTAAAGTCTTAAACTAAAAGAAGCAGATTATGAAATGAAAGTGGTCACATTAACCTCTCCAATTTCAAATTTTACAAGTAAAATGAATAGAGTTGAAAAAGTGGGGACATATATTTACATGCTTCATAAGCCAGCTAGGCATAATCTCTCTATCTTATTCATGATTGCACAGTTCCCAATTAAACATGTACCCTTTTAAGATTTTGATTTAAAGCTGGACTTACAAGAAATGATAATGAGAGAATGATTAAATGATAAGCAATGCAAAGAGCTTAGGCTGTAAGGAACAACAATGGACGGGGGAGTTAAGGAAGAAGAGCTCCCAAAACTTGACATAAACAGCTTCGCAAGAAGCTATAACGACTTCACTATTAGCCACAAATCTGCTACTCTATTTCATTTCCGTCAGATGTTGACAAATGTGGCACTGTGCATTTTACTAGCCAACAATTAAGCCTCTTCCATTATTGCATTTAGATGTTCAGATTCAATTTTCACCTCGTCTGGTTAATAAGGACATGGTAATTGCAATTGACTGTCACGTTCTTCAATCCCCTTGTTACCTTATAATATCTTAAAGCATTGCAAAAGCATCAACTTGATCATCAAACCATTACCCACATCTATTACGGAAACCAACAAATGCAAGCAATTAACATCCCTAAAATTCCACCACCAACAATTCAGCCAAGATTCCTTTTTGCAGCACCATCACAGTTTTATTTTATCACCCCTATTGGTGGGTGAAACCATACCGTCACAATGGAATTTTGATTTTATAAACTTTGTTTGTGATTGATGATCCTTTTAAACCAAACGAGATTTACAAGATGATCTTACACTAGGCTGATTAAGCAGCAGCCACTGCTGCATGTAACCATATTCCAACTCTTGTTCACAATCGAAGTCTATTAAGAGTAACATCACCACCATCTAAAATATCATTTGAAATTATATAACCCCCTCTTCTTAAGAATTAAGATATTTGAATGTATATAAATGTTTAAGACTCCGAAATGAATATTCTTGGAGAAGTCAATTTTTCTTAAGAAAAAAAGTCTATATTTATATATGCTGTCCGAAAATATAAAGCTTTTGTTCTGTATTTGCCAGTAGCAAGAAATTGCAATCTCAACGTTCAAAAAATGGAACAAACATCTTGACTCATCCATGTATGAAACAAAGCTAGCTTGTCTCTTTATCCATATTGTTACTATCCAACATTCATTTCTAGATTGTTATTAACCAACCCGATATTTTACATTTACATAAAACCCCTTCAAATTCAACCAATTTGAATATCAACAATGCTGGCCACAGTAATCAAAAAAGTAAAAACACTTCTAGCAAGAAAAGTATGAAAACAAGGAGCAATCATTTTCAATTTACATTTAAGCTAACTTTCTTAACATACATTAAGTTAATTGACCTTGTTTCCTTTTAAAAATCAAAGAAACTGTCTCAAAGATGTATTTGCTATTGTTTATGACAAAGGCACCAAGGGCAAATTTGCCTTGACCAACTACTTTCATCAATATTCCAAAAAAGCTCTCTATATTTAGAAAATTACTCTACAGAGCTAAAACGTGTTCTCATCTTCATTCAGGTCCACCACCAGGAACAAGCTGGGATTGAGAACAAATGATGATTAGTCATCAATCCATTCAAGCACAACAGTGCAACAGAAGAAACAGACATTCTATGGTAATAACTTTGAATTAACAGGCACATATGTTATATTGACTAAATTTCAATTCAACTTACAATAGCAATATTGTTTCCATTGAGCAAAATTTGATCAAGCTTTGTAATCCTTCGGCCTTCAGATGTTATTTCACTACAGAACAAAAGATGACAAAAGAGTAAGGAAATCTTGCAAGCAAAATAATTATTGAAAGAAAATCTTGTAATTTGTTATTAGACTAATGAACAGTATACGAAAATTGTAAAGTTTGTGTTGAGACAATCAACTCTGTAAAAAAATCAGTCAATGTTATACAGAACTATGAAAGAGACCGTGTCCATAATTATACCTATTTTTTGGCAAGCCAATAATTTAGTAATGAATTTAATAACTCTATGAATCTAACTTGTTAACACTTGGAAGTTTTAATTATATCATCCCACATTTTACACAATCTAAAGAGTCAAAAACAAATATATGATCTGAAATCAGAAAAAGAACTGTCACATCCGAAAAGTCCAAGAAAGAGTAGTTTACATCAATAAAACCATATCCCCTGAGGAAAGAATACTGGTGACTAGCTACTTGAATTTCCAATAACTGGTATAGGAGTTTCACTCAGAGAGGCTAAATGTAAAAGCACTAAAGAGAAGAAACAAAATAAAAGTGCTCCAAAACGGAAGAATCAGATACAATCTGTCATTGTGTAGAAATAAAGATAAAAATTATATTCATAAAATGCAAAAATAAAAAAGCCATCATACAGCATTGAAAGCTAATTAAGAATATAGCCATTGCTTTAATGACATAAAATGGACTATTTATTGCAGATATAAAGCATTAATGACAGCCCTCATTAAAAATTATATGAACAGCATTTATTGCTAGTCAACACACCCAAAACCGTCAAACATACCTCTGAAAAGAGTAAATGAAAATTAACACCTCTGTTTATCCCGAAATGTAACTTACACAAGTCAACAGTCAAGCTTGACCAACATGGTAATCAAAATGTACAATTTCTCTATACGACTTCACAGTCCACGTGCTGACATCACCACATAGATTTTAACTTTAAGGGAATCTTCACTCCTCCCTCAATCCTCTTTACTAGTCCCTTGGTGCACCCAATGGAGTACCAAACAAATAAGGCTGACAAGGCTGCTAGTTGGTCCCAGTAAGTGAAATGTGTAAAATAATCAATAAATGGCTGGCCTAAAGAAAGAATATCAACTTTATAGTCTAAAACTAGAAATACCAAGGTGACTTTAGATGATAGTGTCATACACGAGTTTAATCATGCCATAAATTTGATGATTTTATAGCAATGCTTCTCCAATTATGATGTTTTTTCAGGATTCAACTGTGCAGTTTTTAAGTCAAACTCATTGACCGATAACTCATGTAGTGGTTCACACAAACCCATCTCTCATTAGCTCGAAACATCATAATTTGTCACTATGCAAAAAATATAACACACTTGTCAATGTTTCTCCAAGTTTTGAGGATGGGTGTATGGGGGGGGGGGGCATGGGGATGCGTTTTTGGGATGGCAATAAGTTTGTAACTTTTCAATCTTTTAATAAAATTGTGATATCATTAAACATTTTAATACAATAACATCGATGACAGTGAACATTGAACAATCAATATTCAATGTTGACCATAGAAAATTGAAATCCAAAATTGAGTGAAACACTGAAATATGAATATGATATTGTACATATGAATATCTGATTGCCATATCATGATTACCTGATTGTTATATTATCAATGATGATGAAAATAAGAGTTTCAAAATGCCCTATTGTTTTTACTAGTTTACCAAAAAAAAATGTTTTTCCCTTCTTCTTTTGAATGGTTGAGATGAGTGATTTCCAGACATCCCTGGTACATCCAGCAACGTCTATCCAGCATTCCGAGTGCACTTTTTATGAAAATAATTATCAAATAAAATTGAAGTGTATCATGTATTAGACTTAATAATTAAAATTATTTGTGTAAAAAGTGCATCCAGAATCCTAGATAGCCACAAACGTACATCCCTGGCAGATGAGAGACATCCCTTGAAGTCTTTGGGAATGTTTGGGTCTCCCCAAGTACCCCCACAAAAGAGGGTATGTCTAAGGAACACTACAAAAATCCACTAACATACCTGGGATGTGAGAAAAAAATTTAAACAGGGGGATGTGGGTGGCCATCCTTGCATTGCCAAAATATCTGAGGTGTCTAGGACAGACCTACAGAGCAGGGGGCATGTCCCCACAGTTCACTGACTGAAACTTATATTTTATGTCAGTAAAATGCCAATATGATATTAAGATGTCTTGAAGCACATTATCCATAGGAAACAATTCAATTAATTAAATTACCATGAGCCCCTTTTCTAGGCAGGAATTCAGAACTTGGAATACACATGATTTACACTTGAATTTTTGGGAGGTTACCCAAAATCTTTGCAAAAGAGCATACTAATCTGGGGATTAACAGGATAACAGCAAAAAGGGTGATGAATTCTCCGAAGCTGGAAATAAGAATTGGTTTTAATCTAATAATAGAAAGGTGAAAGGTAGTAGAAGCAAGAATACCAACAAATATGTTAAGCATGTGGTAAGGGTGAGCATTGATATGCCGCTATTGTGCCAGTGAAAACTACTATGCCATGAATGCCAACAGAAGTAGAGGGATCATGCAAAGCAGCAAAATAAGGAGCTTCTAGAACTGCACAATCGCATCAAAGAACATGAAAATTGGAAAAGAAAGTGTGATCAAGACAATGGTGTATTGAGTCACTAGGTAAGCATTTCACAAATAAAGTCATCATAATTTTACAGATCCTTATGTCTTGCTTGCTGCATATAGAGAAACAGCAGCAGGAATTAGATATTTCTGACATTGCAAAGTTAAAAGATTTTTTCAATGAACTTTAGAAAGTAGGCAATAAGTACATGAAGAACTTTCAAGTTTCAACTCATTGCAATTGTTGAAAGCAAACTGTCAGTCCCTTACCTTAATTTTGTGGAAACAGGGAAAGACTCAATGAATTAAGTAAAAACCCTATTGCAGAGCATTTAATGTCTTTGTTGACCAAGTTTTAGAAGAAGAACAAAGTTTGACTAAGACAGGACACCTTAAAAGGGACATGCTTATATGATAAAAATGTCTTCTTCTTTGGACCACAATAAAAAGGGCAGAAAATTCTCCAAAAAAAGGAAGGAAGAAATAGGTTTAGCCAGTAAATAGAAAGGAGATGGTAGTAGCAGCAACTTAGAACCCTAATATGAAGATGAAAGTTGAACGAGAAATAAATAAAATGAACCATCTAGTGGACAAATCTGATCAGCAGAGTCCTAGGTAGTTAAGCCAAAAAAATTGAGAAATTAGAGCCTGGAGACATTCAGACTTTAAATGAAGCTTCTGTTAATGAACCACTCCATACTCTTTTCGCTAATGAAATTTTGGAGATTTTTTTAGGTAATAAAGTCAAGTCTTTTATAGACAGATTTAGTGGCTATTGTCAAGTACCAATTGTTCAAAAAAACCATGCAAAGATACCATTTGCAACGGAATGGGGATCATTTGGTAGCACCTTTTGAACTTAAACATGCTCTAGTTGTATTCTCTAGAATTGTAGCAATCGCTTTTAGCATTTAGGGACTTCATTTATGAATTCCTTGAAGTGTGTTTGGATAATTTGGATGTATGTCCATCATTAAAAGAGCATTTGTCAAAAACTGAGATTAATGTTTAAAATAGGTACGGCAATGCGACTTGCACTAAATCTCATGAAATGTTTGTTTACCACCCTATTTGGTGCAGCACTGGGGTACATTGTATGTGGTGACAGAATCTTGTAGCTCAAACAAAGATTGTGCAATATTGAACTTGAATCCACCAACAAGCCAGAGTACCTTTTTGAGACACACAAGGTATTACAGGAAATTCATCTGTGACAACAACAATGGAACCCATGTAAGCCCTCCTCCATGAAAACATATATATATATATATATATATATATATGAAGTTGAGCTCAAGAATCTCAGGATCCTTCAAAGAAAGATTCATTACGGCCCTATACTAGTCTTTCAGGTTAGTCAAAGCCATTTCATGTTCAGATTGATGCTTAAGGGATTGCTACTGGAGCAGTATTAGAGGCTACTGGCACAGCCATGAGTATATATTTTCAATCACCCTATACACTTTGCAAGTTGCATGTTGTCTCCACCAAAAGGATATTACAATACAACATAACAGGAAGAATTAGCAATGGTCTATGCTCTACAAGAATTCATGTATTATATACTACCACACCATTTGAGTTTTATATTGACAAGCAAGCATTTAAATAATTGGTCAACAAGCCATTGCCTGGGGAAGAATTTCAAAGAAGCTGATGTTTTCAAGACCATCAATTCAGGATAGTTAGAAATACCTGCTAATCACCAAAAGAGCAGCAATTTAACCCAAGAGCACCCAACAAGTACAAACAAATTAGATCTGGCTTAGGGAGTGAGGTACTAGGGTTTTGATATCATTAAAGAATTTATCCCCAAGTCTCTTCACACCTTGATACTCCACAACCCTATAACACCTCATTTATTATTTCACAGCAGCAAAGCAACATAATTAAGCTCTGAAATAAAAGTAATAATGCTAACATACCATTGGATCCATACACAATCGAAATGGGACAGAAAGAGCCTAAGGAACCCTTTCTGTTGCTCTAGTGCTCTGTGATGCATGCACTCATATTAAAACCATCTTGTGTTAATTTGTCAAACAAAGAAGAGCTGGCCTCTATGTATAGACATGGAGAGGCCTAAGTTTTAAGAATAAATAATTACAAAAATGCTACCTCACCCAAAATTAACATGAACTATATACAAAAGCCAAGCCAACATGATATTATAAAATAGTAACAATATTGATCACTAAATTTTTGGTGTTTTTCCAGCTTTTACATTGTAATGGGAAGGTACTGTATAATTATAAATACTTCTTCTATCAGAGGTGCTGTATCGCTCCCTGACATAGAGTTGGTTTGTAATTTTCTTATACTTAACAATTTCTTTTTCATAGTGACTTGAAAGTTGAAAGCAATTTATGTTTCTTTAAAATCTATTTTAATGGCTGCTTGTATGTATAATTTACCTATTCATTATTTTATTACCTTTGTGCTGCTAAAATTAAAATAAAATATGATCAGATAACACTGGGCTGACTTTTTGGCCACCCCCTAAGCCCATGATGCCACAAGGCACGATCACAAAGGGCCATAATTAATCCCAAGCTTATCTAAACTCTAGGTGGGCCCTAACAGTGTCACATGGGAACTAATTGGGCCTCTGAAAGCCAATTAAGCAAATAAAAATGACAAAATAAGCTCTACATCAAGGCAACTGTTGCTGTATACACAATATTACAGAGATAGTGACACTTTCCAGTAGCCCCACTTAATATTGACTGGAGGCAACAAAATAGAACGTCATAGGAGGCGGATACGAGAGAAGAAAATGTAGGAAGGAGGTGTTACTTATCACTTAGTCAGCTCTTTTCCAAATAATTCCCAATGTTTTCACTGTGTTTTGTCTAAGTGTCAGGTAAAATCTCTCTTCTGCCTTGTCGATACATTGCTGAATTTAAGTCATACGGCTATGATTGATCTGACTTAGAAACACGGATAAATTTGAAATGCAGTGTTATGCAATGATGAACAACCCTGCCTTGCTTTTAGTTTGTGCTTTCAAGCACTAGTGCAAAAGAAACCATTCAGATATAATCATATATGTATTTCTTATGTAGTCAATCACATACAACACTTTATGGCATGCAGCAAGGTAATATATAAATCATTACAAGGACCTCCCTATGCATCCCTATTCAGCATATCCAGATGACCTTCTTTTTCCTAATTTTGGTCATATCTGGAATGTTTTGTATTTCTTCCTTCAAAATGCTTGCAACTCATTACTTACCAGCTTTGTCAAGATGTATTTAACAGCTTTGTTCTGGCAGAAGTTTGGTTGTTTGAAGAAGTGAACATGTTCCTTGTATCCTTATACATCATACCTGCCCTTTTAAGATCCTTTTGGTCCCACAAAAGCTTATTGGTTATGAGATCTGGAAGGATTGTTCTTTTTCCTGCTTAAAAGTTTGTGTGGTTCTTAGTTTTAACCTTGACCAACCTGCCAATTTTCTTGGGCATCTACTTTATTTTCTCCACATTTTTGTAGATTGTATAAATTAAATTGTTATGTTTTGTTAGTATGTTTGTATTTGACTATGTATGATTTAGATGTCACCTTGTGGGTAGTCATTAGGAGTTGGCTGTAAGTGTTTGCTGACAGTTGTGTTCCGTTTGGCAACTGCTGGGAACTTTAAATATAGGCTTATAATCGTTAGGGAAGGCAGTCTGATTCAGTACACTTTCTTCTCTGGTCTACATTTGGGTTGTACAAGCACTAACTTGAATAAATATGTCATTGTTCTTCATCTACAATCATTTAGTATGTTATACTCTTTTTATACTATATTTGGTAATGTTATAGTTTGGCAGTTAACATTTGGCACCGTTGCTTATACAAAGTCACGTCAGATTCATAACGAACCAGGAACTAGTATCTAACAACAACTAATAACTAGAGTAGAGACTGATGAAAATAATGCCCTTAAGCTCAAATAAAGGCAGGAAAAGATAAGAGTGCAGCTCGGGGGTTGGCAATGAAATTAGACAATTCCTTCAATTGGTGGAACAACAAGAACAAAGAAGATGGCTGTGAGAAGCAGCCGACTCAAAAAATCCATCAGTCTGAAGTAAAAATTGGAATCAAAGCAAAAGCCGTAGTCAGGAACATAGACATCAAAACATTCAATCAACTATGAACAATGGCCTAAAGCATATAAAGGAAGAGTGGATCAAGATCGCCAAACATCTTCCCACTCTAGAAGAAGCATGTGTAGATCTTGCAGGATTCTTCTCTATAAGAGGAAAGTCTTCCTCTTGAGATAGAATCTAAGGACTTACTCACAGATGAACAAATGGAAGCGTATGACAGCAATCTTCATGGTATCAAAGAGTTGTTGATCATATACAAAACTGCGCCAAAAACACTAGCGCAAAGCATTAGAGTGGAGAAAAAATAACTCGAGGGCAATAAAAGTGTATAGAACACTAAGGTCGCCTAAAAAGCCAAGGATTCTCATGCATCCATGAGTGGAGAGCAAGGAAACATTAGAATCAAAGCTTCAAGAAGAAAAGGTTCTATTACTAAATTCACATCAAGCTCAAGCCATGGTGACTCCACCAACGAACTCGTGTAGAGAGGTTTAAGCTGCCTAAGTTCACAAGAGATAAATCAAAGGATCAATACGAAACTGCAAAAATTGTAAAACCATTTGGGCTGCAAATGATAAAAATTATTTGGCTACATTTATTCCCAACCACCCTTAGAGGTGTGCCCATTGACTGATACACAAAGATTAAGCTAGCTAGCCAAAATATAGGGGAGAAATTACATAAGGCTTTTGAAGGAGAATTCAGATTTGTTAGAAATTAGGATCTTAGGTACTAATCATTATAAACAAAATATAAAATAAATAAAATGAGAATCATACAAGCATAGCTTTTACACATTACACAAGATATACATGGGGAAAACCCCATAAAGCATCATTTTATTAAAACATTTACAAAAATTAGTCTATTAAAAAATAGATTGAACATAGGGACACTCCTCTACATACTTCCACATGGCCAATAATACCTCATGTGCATAGCGATATAATTCGCAATAAATCTCCAAATTCACTACAACTCATGTGAGAGATAACCTCCTTAAATATAGGAGAAGAGGTGGCCAAATACCTTAAGGGGTATGGTCACACAGTACACCCATTGTTGGCAAACTGGCAAATAACTCAATGAGCGGTCGAGTACTCACTGAGTCAAACGAAGGGCGAGTATTTGCAAGGTTTACTCGCCAAATTTACTTACTGAGTTTCTAGCAAAAACTCACTGAAATTTTGGAGAGTTTTCGCTAGAAACTCAACGAGTCTGAGCCAAAAGCTTGCAGGCGCAGGTCTTAAAAGCTGTGGCATGAAAAAAGACCCCCAAAACATAAAAATTCACTTCTATTTTGCTCTGTAAGGCAAGAAAACCCTTCCCAACAGCAAACACATGATTTAGAGCATTGTTCTATCGAGGAGAGAAGATCGAAAGGGATTTTTTGGTGAATTTCAAAGGCAAATTTGAAGCATAGGTAGATTTTTTGTGTAATGTCCCCTAATTGGGAATGCCCTAAATTTACCCTAAATCCCCAATTTAGATAGACAAAGGGGTTAGAGAATATCTTCCACTTGATTGAAGCCCTGATTGAAGCCTTGCACATAGATTAGAACCATTTACCACAATCATATTGATTAGCAGATTATAATCATTTACCACAATAATAGTAACTAGCAGATTATCATAATTAAATGTTAGTAAACTCATGGCCAATCATTGGTTCAATCATGAAGCATTTAAACATCCTTGGAGGATTCAATCATAGGAGACTATGGGAGAACGTGGCCCGATGGGGTGCCTAGGACCCATCTTGCCAACCATTACCCTCTCTCTATGATCTGACCTCTTGTGATGATTCACCATGATAGAGGGGGTGGGATTACAATAGCTAACCCAAAATGCCATCTCTCCTCGGCCCAAGGCGTTGTACCATTGGTACCCCAAATGGATACCCTCTTGGCCTCCTTGGGACTACTTGGTCCCCCATTATAGGACTACTTGATCCTTCATTATGGAACTAATTGGTTCCCCATTATAGGACTACTTAGTCCTCCATTATGGAACACATTGGTTCCCCATTACAGAGGTGGCGTACCTACGAGAGTGCCCCATCGCTATTCCCCTCTTGTAATCTTGGCCTCCTCTATCATGGCTAAAACATTAAGACATATGACAAACAGATATTAATCATATTGACTGATATAAGGAAACAACAATGCATCATTAGCACCTTGATCTTCTAATCAAAAAATTGAAATCACATATATTCAATGGTCCTACAACTTATTATTGTAAATCAGATTTCATACCACCAATTCAGGAAATCAGACTGCTGTACATATGCAAATCTATCATCTATTTCTATTTCCTTTTATTTAATGTCTCCCTGTAGATGATCACTGGTCCGTATGTTCTTCTTCTTCAATTTATGTCCTTTGCATTTGATATATTCTTCCTTTTATACCCCCGCTGGGCTGAAGGTCATGTCTTTTCATACTATCAAAAGACATGTCTTTTTGTTGATTGCTTTGACTAACCAATCCAAGGATAATTAATTATATTAATATTATCCGTGCTTAAATTCTTGATTGCTTTGACTAACTGATCCAAGGATAATTAATTATATTAATATTATCCTTGCTTATATTGCCAATCCTCCCTTAGAAACATTCGCTGCATCATTTAATCGCTATCTTAAATAATTGTTGCCTTGCCATAATAATCGTTGTTATTCCAAACTGTTCTTTATTGGTGGAGCTTGAATTTGCTTTTTCATCTTTTAGTGCTATTTTGTCTTTAGTGCTATTTCATCTTATTCTCATACCAGCGCTGCTTTTGCTTGTTAACCGGTGTTTAGTATTGCAGCTTGCGGGGGCATGACATTTTGTTTTTTTGTTTGTTTGTTTGTTTAAAACATTTACTTCATTTTGGCTGCAAAATGTTGCATCTAGGTTAAAAAAGTTCATCATATGCTAAAAAGAAGTAGGACTTCTGCATTTAAATTCCAAAAATTAAGATTCGTCGCTATTTTTTGTTAATTTTTTCTTATTTTTTCACTATTTTCACTGCTTTTTATACCCAACCATTTTTTATTTTCATCTTTTTTTTGAAAAAAAAGTTTAGAATGTTTAAATTAGATTAAATTTTTACTGATTTAAACAAATTTATATTGGTTTAAACCAAATTTAGGCTGATTTTTAGTGATTTATGTAAAATTTAGGTTTTTTTGTATTAAAAAATTATGTTGTGCTTTCACTTTGTATGTGTAGGTTAAATACACAATATAATGGCAAATAGAGAAGCTTCTGGTTATGGTTCAGCCTCAAGCTCCGTCCCATTGGTGCCTGTGCCACTGTCAATTATAGGGACTCGTCTTGCAGGAGTTAGAGACCTTGCTTGGGAGTATGTCATGCAAGGACCGATGTCTGGATCAGTTATTTGTGTTCGATGTGAGAAGCTCCATAATAGAGATATAAATCGCCTCAAATACCATTTTGCAAGCATTACTCATCGTGATGTCAAGCCTTGTCTTGCAACCACGAAAGAGATAAAAGGAGAGATGAATGCCCTACTTGCAGCTGTAAAAGAGAAAAAATTGCAAAGGGAGAGGACAAGGGCAGCCATAGCAGCAAGCATAGCTAGTGGTCATGGTCATCAGCAAGCAAAATCAGATGAGGAAACATGTCCTGACATTGTGGGCTTTCTTCATGGTCCACGCATCCAAAGCACATCAACCTCCAAGCCCTCCACTTCCTCTACTTCAAGTAGAGTGTTAGCGCTTACACCTACATGCACGCCACGCAAATTTTTTGTGCCCAGAAACACACCTGGAGCACAACCATCATTAGAAGCTACAAGGTGGAATATGGAGGTGCATGAACATGCAGACATAGCATGTGCTAATTTTTGATATTTCAACAACATTCCTTTCAATGTGGCAAGTAGTCCTTATTGCGACAATTTGGTTACTACATTGACAATTGCGAGAAAAGGCTACAAGGTGCCTTCTCGCAAAGACTTGAGTGGGAGGTTAGTTAATTCAAATTTTATGCTAAGTTATAAGTTATAGTAATTTATGTTGAATTTTAGGCTAAATTTATGTTCTTTAATCTATATTAATTTATGTTGAATTTAAGCTATTTTTTGTTTAAAAATTAAAATTTTGTACT
Source organism: Sequoia sempervirens (assembly GCA_007258455.2). NCBI lineage: Eukaryota > Viridiplantae > Streptophyta > Pinopsida > Cupressales > Cupressaceae > Sequoia > Sequoia sempervirens. Next base: position 35,111 of record VDFB02161446.1, on the reverse strand, counting down.
TAATTTTACTTTGTACTTGTAGGTTGCTCACAAATGCAACTAAAAGGGCAATGCAAGTAGTGGAAGAGCAAAATAAGGAGTGGAAAAAATATGGCTGCACCATTCTTTCATATGGGTGGATGGATGGGAAAAACTGCACCATTCTTAAATTTTTTATTGCTTCAAAAGGTGAAGTTATTTTTTTGAAATCGGTGGATGCCTCCAACAAAGTGAGAAATGCAGAAACATTGTCTCTAATGTTGAAGTTGTCATGGAGGTGTGCATAGAAAATGTGGTGCAAATCATCACTGATAATGCAACAGCATATGTGGCAGCTAGGAGATTGCTCCAGGACAAACATAGGACACTTTTTTGGTCACCTTGTGCAGCACATTGCCTTGACCTTCTTTTGGAGGACATAGGCAAACTTAATTGGGTGACACCAGTTGTAGATGATGCAAGGAGCATCACAAAATTTATCTTTAGTCACCCTTGGGTTCTTAATTTGATGAGAGATCACACCCAAGGGAGAGTTGGTAAGATTGGGTGTTACAAGGTTTGCAAGAGTTTTCCTAACGTTGCAAAGCATTATTGGTTCATTGACTGCTTTAAAACAAATGTTTGTGAGTCAAGCATGGCTAGACTCATCTTATGCAAAGAAGCCTGAGGGAGAGAGGGGTTGCAAGCATAGTCTTTGACCACCTTTTTGCACAAAGAGCTATAGAGATCGTGAAGGTAACTTTAAAACTTTGAAATTAAACTCAAGTTAAATATTTTTTTTTAAGTCTTTCATTATAAATTTGTAACTTTAATCTTTTGTTTTTGTAAATTGTAGGTGTCGGATCCCTTGGCTAGAGTTCTCCATTTGGTAGATGGGGATCAAAACCCAATAGGGTATCTTTATAAGGCCATGGATAAGGCCAAAGAGGCTATCAGAAATTATTACAAGGGGGGACAGCCTCAAATTTGATCCCATATGGGAGATTATTGATAGGAGGTGGAACAATCAATTCCACCAATGTCATGTCCCCACCATGATCCAACTACCGTAGACTTTTATAAAAAGCATATTTAAATTTACATGGCCGACCACCCTTGTCAAGCCACATATTTAGGAAATCGCCTAATATAGACTCTACTAGCCAACCACATAATTTATATCAACTAAAGTTAATATATTAAAGGCAGTGAATGATATTAAGGGAGTTGCAAAGGTTAAGGAAGCAGCGATTTTATTAAGGCAGCAATTAAAAGCAGATATTAATATATTGAAAGGCAGTGATCAGTAATTGTCATGCCCCGAATCCCAAACCAACCCTTGCAGCTTGTGCTACTTGATAATGATTGCCGCTAGGGAGTAGAATCAGCAAAGGGTCGATTAATAATAGGCAAAGAAAATCATGGGCAGTGATAACATAAAAGTATAATTAGCAAGAGATTAAGGCAGCACTTGGAAGAATATAATTAAGGGAAGTCAGCGCTTGTGTTGGAAGGGATGTGTCCCTTACAAATGTAAGGATGTTTGTGAAAAGAGGCGACTCTCCCCCGACAGGATATAAAGGGAGCACACTTCATTTGTAGAAAGGCAGCAAGGAAGGAACATTCTCTGAGTATTGGAGAAGATTGAAGCAATCAGAAATAGAAATCTATATGCAGAAAAGTAGCAGCTATTGGTACAAATAGAGTGTAATATCAATCTACTTATAGCAGAAAAGATGAGGAGATATATTAACACGTTATAATCAGAAGGTGGAATATCATTTGGAATCTGAGCAGATATCAAGAAGAAATACAAGTGAATAAGGAGATGGTCCAATAAGAGATATATGAAGGCAAATGATAAATCAACAATAAGGGGAGTAAATTCAATACACAATTATGCAATAATGATGTTTGCAGCAATTATTGAGCCTCTTATAAGTAATTATGATTCTTTAATATGAATATGGATAATAGATTCTTATTTGTTTGATTTACACTAAGCAATATCTTCGGAACATTAAGAGCAGGTCGAACAGCAAGGCAATTGGAGCGGATCTAAGTTAATTATCTGCACTCAGCAGATAAGGGCGGAATTAGCAGTAAATATACTAGCATCTTAGAATATAGCAGATTATATTTTTGCAAGCATTGTGGTATGCACTATGATGCATATTGTGAGTAATGATATGTTTATTAATCTCTATGAAACTGGATATATTGTTGTGTTTGTAATTCCCACCAAGCAACCATGGGAGAATTAAGGGGAAGTACGAGTAGGGTGAGCAAATACTAGATTACTTTCTAAGAAAACCACCCCATGTGGATGGCTGGGGGCTGCCACTTGGGGCCAAGGGGGTGAGTGACCACTCTTGGGCTTAGAAAGAGGAATCTACAGGCCTCCTATTGCAGCTTTCCCCAATCTCTACATGGATGGGTTGTTGGGAAGGATTCAAGGAGTCTCAATCATAAGAAGGATGGATAAGGCAGCATGGATAGGGAATGCAGATACAAGTTTACCCACTAAGTAGACCACTCCATGTGGATGACCGGGGGTCTGCCACTTGGGGCCAAGAGGGATGGTATATCCGCTCTTGGACTTAGCTAGGATAGCTTCGAGTGGACTTATCATGTTTCCCATCCAATTCCTATTATGATTAAACTTCCATTATGCATTATGGATATGGTGTAGTTTAATAGTTATGTATTTATATGGTTCAAATATTTATATATGTTTGATCATATGAATTATATTCCAATAATCTAGCATGATTGCAGGACCTAAACCAAGATTTTTCTTACTTAAAGCATTTAGTTGGTAAGTTACAACCCTAACTATATTGAAACTTGTGATTCTAGGGCAAGATTTAGGGCAGTCCCAAAAGGGGACATTACAACCAACCCATCCATGTAGCAAGGTACTTCCTTGACCCTTGTTTTTTTCTACTCAGACACCTTCTCGAATCCTAATGGAGAGGTTATGGAGGGGCTCACGACATGTATTTAGAGGATGACATCCTAGGTTGAAGTGAGAGACCTCATTGTCCAAGAATTGAAAAGTTACAAGAAGGAAGGGGTAGATTCTTTTCTTTAGACCTAGCTATTTGAGGAAGAACCACTCAGACACCAGGTATAAAATTTGGAGTCTTTATTCACATGCATCTTATAATTTGATAAAATATGTTTTTGACTTTGCTTTCTAACTCTTTGATATTTTATTTTGTAGTCTTGGTGGAAAAATTGGGGTGGAAATACCCCAAATCTCCAAAGACTTGCCCTTTGCATATTATGCCAACCTTGTAGTGCATCCAATTGTGAGTGCAATTGGAGCTTGTTTGATGCCATCCACACAAAAAAGAGGAACAAATTAGCTCAAAAGCGCTTCAATGACCTTATCTTTGTGCAAGACAACCTTTGGCTACACACAAGAAGGGTAGAGGACAAATCACATGATCCCATTGATTTGGATGAAATAGATCCTTATAGTGATTGGACAGGCCGGGATGAGCAGCCTCCATTGTTTATTGAGGACGAGATTCTTGATTTTGAGAGACAGGCATTACAGGATGTGGGTGTAGTAGGAGATGTAGGGTTGGATGATCTTGATGAGGATGAGGAGTCATTGCCATCTACTTCCAAAATAGAGGTCGAGCCACTACCTTCCATGCCAACCAAGGAGCCACAACCAACTCCAAGGACTAGAACCTCTACCTCTCCCCTAGTTCTCAGTAGATTAGGGAAGAGGAAGGTGTAAAATGTTGTATTTACTTTTACTATTTTCATTTTTCAACTATTTATTGTATTAGGTTTTCAACCATCAGGATTCCGCATGAGAATGCAATTTTGTACTCAATTTGTACTCAAATCAATTAAATTTAATAGAGAACACTTTTGTACTCATTTATGGACTCATTGGATACATCTTGTCATTGAATTTTGCAAAAAAAAATGTGTTTCTAAAGAAATTTAAGTAATTTGTTAAGTTGTCGAGTTGAATTTTTTGGGTTTGGCAAGTTTTTGCCTAGTCTAACTTTTCCAACTATGGTCACATCTATTCAAAGCAACCATTCATAAATACTTAATAATCTAATATTTATTAGATTTAATTATTGAATGGTAAATGCTTTATAACATAAGGTTTTATAACCTTATAGTAGAACAATATATAAGTGTTATAAAGGTATTATATCTAACAAGATTACTCCAAGACAACAATGAAAGCGTTGCAAAAACTTACAACACTCAAAGAAAACATGAGAACATGAGGGCTTACAATCAAAGGCTCAACGGATTGTTAGTAAAATTGAAAAAAGAACTATACCTGACGAGTTGAAGAAAAGATGGTTCATTGAAGGTTGCATTCCTTCACTGAGAAAGAAAATGAAAGTAGTACCAACCTCATCTTATGTATAAGTGTATGACAAAGTGATCGACATAAAAAAGGTGAGGACAAGATGTCTTCAAGATCCAAATGAAAAACTAATGGTGTTGACTCAAATGCTAGCAATGATGGCGAACCAAGATCAATGGAAGCATTACAAAGAGATATGCTTTGTATGACGAAGGAACTAAACCCAAACAAAGAATCCAACAAAGGGCCTAAAGATTTATAGTGCAAGATTGTAGAGTTGAGGGCCAAAACAAAACAAATTCCCCAAGAAATGTCATGTGATGTTTGTTAGATAATGAGCCATTTGACTAAGGAATGTTCGTATAATTTGAAAACCAAGAGCACACAAGTACTCTTTACACAAGGCAGTCTACTCCACATAAAAAACACCATCGAAGCCACAAGTCAACAATAATGCATCTCCTAGCAGCTATTGGAATCCAAGAAGCAATAATAGATTTAATCACAATGGGAGAGGAGGTAGGAGTCAAATTCAATATGAATCCATAGGCCAGCCTATTATACAATGTCAAGAGTGCAATAAATGGGGCCACTTCAAAAAATGAAACTACCTTGTAATAGTGTGGACCTAAAAACCATGTTGATATTAGATGTTTGAAGTAGAAGGTGAGTATCAATATGATTAATGCAAAGAGAAATAACAAAATATTGTGTACATTACTCAAGCCCCAGCAAAGAAAGTTGCGTAGTTTAGCCCACATGCAAGTACAATAACAAATCAACTAAACTTAGATAAAATTATTGCAAGGCAACTACTTCAAACCACCATACCAATTAAAGTAGTGGATTTATTGCAATGTATTCCCAAACTTAGAAATGTTATAATTAATACTCTACCAAAGAGGGATGAAACTATACATGTTACTGCCCATTTAGAATCTAGAAATAATGAAGACCCAATAATTGAAGCAAGTGGCCAATCTTGCCTTCTACTTTTGCTCACAAAGGTAAAGCATTGGGCCGTCCCGGGAGGTCACCCATCCCAGCATTGCTCCAGCTCAAGTGTGCTTAACCATAGATTAAGCCCACTTAGCTTGCAACCCCATTTGCAAAACCTTCAGCAAGTGTTGTGCCTTATGAACCATTCATTATAGAGCCCCTTTAGCTCATCAATTGATAAGTAGGAGGTATTCATGAGAGATGGGTTCTTGTGAACCACTACTCATGAAACATGGGTCAATGAGTTTCACTCGAAAACTACATAGTTGAATCCTGATAGCAATATCATAATTTGACATGTTGTGGAAAATATCTCCTACTTATCAAGAACAAAACATACAAAAATTCCAACTTCTTTAACTATTGATGATTTGAATGCTCTCAAACAAGCCTTATTTATAGCTTTTTTCCAATGCACAGTCAAGTTTTGTCGAGCCCTAGGTGAAGATCAACAATTACTAGATGTTAAACTGAAGCTCATACAATTTGAATTCCAAGATTTATTGTTGGCACAATCGTAGACACTAGCACACCCATGTTATGGCTTAGGCTCAAACTCACTTGTGTTGTTGTCTATGTCTAGTATAGTCAACAATACTATCAAACACTTGTCCTTGTATCTAAAACTTGTTCTCTACTCTTGTTTTCCTGTTTTCATATGTTTTCCAAATCCTTTTGGATCCAAAAAATATGCTTTTTTTGCATGAAAGGCCCTAACTGCCAACCCTAAACGTTGATTTTTTTCAGCATTTAAGGTTAGGGTTAGGGATTTTTTACCCCAAAAATCCTAATTGTAATCCTAAAAGGTGTTCCGGCATATTCAATTACGGTTAAGTTTTTTTTTATTTTAATTTGAAATTTGAAATTACTATGCAGTATGCATTGAGCAATACAATATATGACAAAATCTATATTGCAAAATTCATGAGATAAACTCTCTTTTTTATTTACTCTCTATATCTCTACACAATTAAAATGATTTTAAATTTAAAAAACAACAGCTTTTTCTCTGTTCTTTCTGCATTTTTTCGTTACAAAAGAGGCAGAAAGGGGTGGGAGTTGAAGTTGATTACAGAGACCTGGGATTAATGAGATGCCATAGTCATCGAGGTTGTGATGTAATAGTAAAAGGGGAGACTCTAGGAACCTGACCAGTGTTTTTAATGGGGTACAGTGAGCATTGCTGAGGTTTTAATCTTAGGAATGTGGTCCAAGCATACTTTACATAATAATATCATCCAAGTTTATCCCACAGAAGAATACCTTCAAGGCATTCCCCATGCTTCATTAAGTACTCATAACCTTGCCCAATTTTTACCAAGATTGGGGAAAAAAAAAGGAAAAAAGGTCCTACAAGCAACAACAAAAAGACCAACAGCAAAGTCAGCATTTGGATGAAATAGACTTTCTGCTCTTGCCGGTATCATAAAATTAGCTCCACCAAACCTAAACAGCACATGACGATATATAAGGAAAATGGAAAACCATCTGCTTCGGTTTCCACAAGATAGGTCTCATACACCAAATTAGCATTTGGTTAAGAGTGAAAACATCCATTACATTTAAACCAGAATAAGAATCTCTCAATCAAAACCCTAATTGCGGTTGAAATGATTGAACTCGTGATATCAAATCTCCATGAGCCTTTTGCTATTCTGTTTTATTTTTTTAATCCTGGCTACTACAGCAAGACCCACCAATACAACCAAATTGAAAAGCATTTAAAAGAAAAACATATTTAAAGGAATGAAAGTGACTAACTATTCTGTAACATCTTCGAGAACCATGTTGACATAGACGTCGAAGCCCCTAAGAGTGCCAACGAGCTCCTTGTCGCCTTTCATGATCACCCATATCTTTGATCCTATGCACCTGTCTATTAGCTCTGCACCCACCATCACAAAACATATTCCTTGTGATGCAAACCATGACTGTGGATTGCTAAGAACTCTCTACAACTGAAAACAAAAAACAAACGAAAACCTGAGGGGAGAAGGTGTGAAGGATTGTTTGCCATGTTGTAATGACCTGTTCTGCTCTGCTTACAACAACAGTGGAGATCACAATGACGCCTTCGCTATCGCTGCGCCACTGTTGGAATGAACTTGAACTTCTACGTGTCTTTCAGACCTTTTCTTGTAAACAGGAGGTTAAATTTGCGACTTACATTCTAAGCTGAATTTGCAAATTACACGCTTTTTGAAAATGATAAAAGAATGGAAATACCTAGAATAGAATAGAATAAAAGACTATTAGATGAAACAACTAAGTTTATATGGATACAATGAAGATCAACTAGTAAAGATATAGGTTCAAATTTTTGGAGGTGTGTTTGGGTCAGGGTGACATCTAGATGGCAAACGAGATTCCCCTCCATGCTTTTGGTTTACATGTATGTTTATTCATATGGTTGCAATCCACTATATAAAGACAAATGTTGACATCTATGTAATTTGATCATACAAATTTAAATCAAAAACTTTACACAACCAATCCTTAAGGAAGGGGTCTTTTGGAGTTGTTACATAAATTAATTTTGGAGTAGGGATCTCATGAGAAAGAAAAAAAATGTTATAAAATAAAATAGAATCATGTGTAAGAAAATAAGAGCCCCTATTTTTAGATTTTAGATTTGCCAGGTGTCTTTGGGGTGGGCCTCAAAGTTTCCCTCACCCACTTCCTAATGTTACATCCTGTTTCATAGTTACCAAGTTTTTGTTACCATTATGAGTGAAAATGTTGATAAATGTAAATTGTGACATTAATATGTTAATTAGATGAATGAAATATGTGAAAATGCAATAAGATGTTAATGATTTCAAAAAAATGAATATGTTTTGAATTGATGGAATGTTATGTATTGCAATATGAACATTCTAATGCTTTGTTGATAGAAATGTTTTAAGATGCAAGTGGATTTCAAGTGAACGTTTAACTACCATTGCAAATGTGTCAAGTTGGATGCAGGTACAGGTTCAAGCCTCTGGAAGGGAGGGGAAGTATCACTTGGGAGAAGTGATTGGTCGAATAACCCTTAATGAAACCTAACCGAGCTTACACACTCACTTTTAGTTGGTTGAGTCAAGTCAATAGCTTGGGAATCGGGTGAGTATACCCTTGGTCGTAGTTTGAAAATGATTTGAATTGGTCTTGGTTTGGGAACTTTTTGTGTGGGTTTGTGGTTTTGCCTTTGAATGATCATGATTTGAATATGTGAGGAAGTCCTTCTTTGTGTGTACTTACTTTTATCTATGTCGACAAGTATATACATCAGATGTATACATGTATATGTGTATGAACGGTAACTCATGCATACGATTACATAATATGCAAAGTGATATGAGTTGCACATTTATGACATGTATATAGGTACACATTTAGTGTATGTACACATTTAGTGACTAATGTTACTAAATGTTAGATAAAATTATACTTGTGTGTGTGTGTGTGTGTATGCATGTATTTGATAATACATACATATGTATATGTATTAATATATGTTATACCTTGGAATACATATATGTAGTAGGTTAGCATTTGAATGTTTGTATATATATACATAAATAAACTTTATGTATACCGATATATGATTTTATGATAATTAAAATAGTATATTTACATATGTAAATATTAATATATATGTATGTATGTATGTATTCGATGTTCCATACTTATATAGATACATATTAATATGTGAATGATAAGCAAAGACATTATGTGGAAAATGATAATATGAACATATACATTTTAATATAGAACAGTGCATCTATGAGATGATGAGAATATATATACATATATACTTGATATGTTGTATATATATATATATATATATATATATATAATTTATAATGTTTGATAGCATGATTATTTTAAAACACATCATATGGAATTCATAGCACAACTTATAATATACAAAATGCAATGTATATCAGGAAAAGAATAAGGCAGCGTATTAAGGTATTGCACACCATTTAGATGTAGTGCTTAAAGACTAAGTTTATATCAGCTTTGCCATACACTTTGAATTGTTTATTAAGCACCTAAGAATAGCACTAAAAGTCTAAAAGACTCTCATAGCAAAGCAAGCACGTGAAAGTGTATGTAAACCTAGGATAGAATGCACATTATGGCAACGCTATAGTCATTACAAGTGAATCAACCAACTTGCTAATACAGTGCATTATGTTTGTAGACTTAGTCAAAAGTTTAAAGTGATATATGAATGGCATTTAGATGCTGACTTAGTCTTAAACAACAACACCATCGAATGCACAATGGAAAAGAAATAGTGGCACCAAAATATGAATCTGCATTATGATTAGAAGTCCAAATTTCTGAGTATTATCCAGCATTGATAGACCAAGTAAAAGGTAGAAAATTCATGTTTTTGCTAGCATATTTGGAGTCGACCTATTTGCCTTTCACCTTGCATTTCTGAGACGAACTCTTGATGTCTCTATTTTAGTCAATTTGTTGCTCTATTTAGATAAGTATTGTTTTTAAAATTCTGCCACCAGTTGAAGTTAATTGCTGAGTCGAACCATCTAGCTAAGAAGTGTTAATATGCAAGGCTTGATTATAGGCAGAGAACTCTCATAATTTTGTATAAACAGGGCTATAAGATACTTCATTTGGATGCATTGTTCTCACTTGCATTCTACTATTTTCATTCTAAGTTATTCTTGAGTGAGCTGAGAGTTGTTGTGAGGAGAATTTTGTGAGATTTTGTGAAGTATTTTTTAGTGTGTTTTGGAGAATTTTCTGAGGAGTCTTAGAGAGGATTGAGCTTGGAAGTCAGATTATATCATTTGGGATTAGTGTTTAACAGGCATGTTGTTCTACCTTATATACTTTATATGTTTTTGAAAATATTGAGTGTTGTTGTTGTCTTGTGTGGAATATGCATTGATTTGCTAGATTAGGGAAAGATTATGTTTGCTTCTATAGGATTGACAGAATCTTATTTAAATCTTACGAACCTTAATGAATGTTTGTACATACTCCATATTAAGGAGTGGTTGTATTACTAGTACAAAAGGAGTTTATATAGCTCATTTAGTTATTTATTACTAAGATTATTCATGTTGTTGAGCCATAAGAGCTTGATTGTTCTTGAAGGAACACTTGACCATTGTTTTACTTGATTGAAAACCCTAGGTTGGGAATAAACTAGTAAGTTGGGATATTTACTTGATTGTTGTTTGGTACCATAGCACATAGGTTGTGATTAACCTACATGATCGGACTATTCATCGATTAAATGATTTTATCCTAGGATTAGGTAAACTAAGGATGGGATTACCTATGTGATTTAGTTGATCACTTGAATTTATATTGATTGGAGCCATAGTTGGGATTGTTACTTGGTTGGTTGTTTTACACTCTTGACGTGAAGTCTTTTTATTGATGAAAATCTACTTTTTGGATAGTCTTTTATTGGTGAAGAATAAACTCTTGAATAGAGCCTTTTATTGTTGAGACTATACATTTGAATGAGTCATTTATTGATATGATTGTTCTTTTGATTGAGGTCATTTATTGACAAGATTATACTTTGAGTAAAGTCATTCCTTGTGAAGGTTATACTTTTAGTTTGAGGTTATTTATTGATACTACTTTGAAGGGAGTGATTTAGTGTTGAGATAAAACTTTGATTGGAGATTTTTATAGTTGGGATCGTACTTTTAGTTCTAGAGCCACACAATGATAAAACGCTATGTTATTTGGTTACTCGATAAGTAGGAGTTACTTGAATTACTTAGTAGGAATGTTATAAGCATAGGTTGTTCTTGGGGTTAATTATTACCCAATGGAGGGAATTTCCTAAGTGTAGTTTATTATTAAAGAGATAGGTTGTTCCTAGGGTTAATGATTATCTAATGGAGGGAATTGCCTAAGCATAGTACATGGATGGTCATTAAACAAATCGAGCTAGGATAGTAGGTGAATGGGTGACTCTTTTATATGAAACTTTGGCCAAAGTAGTGTAAGTAGCCACTGTTTACACTATCAGTTCACTGTGTCCTGTTTTAGACAATTTCTAGTTTAGGATTTTCATACTCGTAGTTGGAGATACTGTATGATTAGGTTCTAGAGCTATAGGGTACAACACTAAGCTCAAGAAGGCTATTTTTTTATAGGGTTTTATCAACCAATCTCTTCGTCAAAGGGAAGGTCCATCTTGCCATATGTGGTAGATGTGCAGGGGACCGCATTTGAGTCTGTGGTTGGCAGAAAATGGATTGAGTGATGCTTCTCCTCATTAGTTGGTGGCTAATATTTGTAGGGGATTTCCTGGACCATTTGTTACTATGTGCTAATGAAGCTCAAGGAGCTATGCATGTTTCTTATATTTATTGCTATGGAAATTGTAATGAAAGAGATGCAATCTTGAGATTTAATATATGCCATTGTTCTAGAAAGATTATAATATTCAATTATAAATGCAAATGGAAAGTTTGGAATATATGTTATTTCAGATGTGCATTTAGTCTTTGAATTACAAGAAAATTTTTATTGCTATGTGATATCATCATGAATTATTCACTTGTGGTTTAAACATTGATATTTCTTTTGAGTAGAACAGTGGGGTTATTACACCTAAAATCTTGCTATCACATGTCATTCATCTATATTTTAAAAATTCTTATCAATAATTTTTAGATTTAGTGATATAATTGTATATTTAGCATTCTGTGTTGTTAAAAATAATCATGAGACCACTAATGTCCCAAAATTTTGGAGCTTAAATTTTTAAGCTTACTCATTATTACAAAATCCATGGGACCCCATGCTTATAAAAACTCCTAAAAATTATCAACAAAATGTTGAGATGTTTTAGGAAGCCCTCCCTCTATGGGACATAGCCTAAGCACCCAAAAAATAAAATGTTTTGAAAGAAAATATCCTAAAAATGAGCCAACAAGACATGAAAAATGTGATTTTCATGATATCGATTGTGTGTTTCCAAGCTAAGGCCCCACAATCTTTGTTAACTATTTAGAACCCTTATTTTTGTTTCTTTTTTTTTCTTTTTAATTATGAGCTTGTTGCTTTGTTTAGGTAGAGAAAACATGTTTGCTTCAGTGTATTACATGTTCATCACAATAACTTAGTTATAATTAAAAGTGGCAACTTAAATGATGAAAATGTTATGATACAACTATGTATCTCTAGGGTAAGTGGTGTAGGTCTACTCCAAGGTTTGCTTGCACCAACCTACTAGAAGACTTATCTCTGTCTTCACCCAAGAACCTGACAACTTCAGGGCTTTGATTAGACTTAGATCATTAACTAAGTCTTGATTCAACTCTGTTACAAGAGTCTCTCTCCTTGTGCTTCGCCTTGGAGGACTTAACACCTTTTGAATTTGCAATCTTCTTCCCAACACCTAGAAGGATCTAAGTGTCATCTTCTCACAAAACACTGAACAGCTTGCAAGGGTATTGTTGACATTGAAACCATTCATTTTACATCCATTTAGATCCATCTTTGAGGATCTTCCACTTGCTGTCTTACCGATTTCTAGTTTTTGCCTTAAGGAGGCCTATTTGCTTGTAACCCTTACTAGTCACCTTTTTGCTTTTCCTGTCCAAACTTGCCAAACAACCTAGTAACTAAACATTTCGAGAGACCCTTTGACCTTAAATTTCACCGGGGTTTCAAACCCTTGTCTCATCATACAGTGGATTCCTACTATTAGGGCAAATAGGCTAATTAGGCCTAATTCTTAGGGTTTCAAAAGGTTTCTTGCTAATTTCTCACACAGTGGATTGTTCAAGCCTCAATCCTTTTCAGCATGTCAAAATGTGACTAAGACCTACCTGAAACCGTACGGTTCCATACTGTACCTTCTACCCCTGCCTGTACTTTCAATTTTCACTCTCAAACTCCTAATCGACTGTCCTAGCTGCCTAGGGTTTGAGTTTAATAATCCTTGCTTGAATCTTTGGGACTCCTACTGTTAAATATGTACAAAAGACTAGCTCCCCTATCATTTCAATCCAATCTCTGGGAAACCCCGTGGTTAGATTTCATGGGGGAGCCATTTAAGGACTGACTGCTCAAAACTGGAGTTACAAATCCCTTACACTCTAATCTATGGATTCAAAGCACTAAATCTACTCAAGCAACTTGTTTATACAAAGAAAGATACTCAAAACTACTCTATAAACACAAATACAATGATGATTCAGTATATACAACTCCTTTGATATCTCTGTTTCTTAAGATGCACGGGTAAACACAGGAAATGCAAAAACTTCTCTATTCCTTCAAACCAAAATTTGATTACAATGCCTTCTAACTGCTTCTCTACGAGCCACACACCTACATAGATGCCTTTTCCACATTTCAAGGGGAGGTGATCGATCCCACACTCCCGATTTCAAGGGAATCCAATATAACTATGTTGCATGCAATCCCACAAATGTTGTCATGTACTTTACAACAACTTTTTGCAACTTATCACCATGTCATGATCCTAAATCTTAGGACCTCTAACTCCTTGTTTTCGAACCATCAACTTCCTCAACTGCCTCTTGGCATCTTCTAACAACAAGGATGTGGTTATAACACACTTAAGGCTCATCCTTCCAAAATAAACTGTCCAAAGCTAAATAAAGTAACATTTAACAACAATGATTAACTAAGATGAGCACAAGGTGCTGAAGTGACTAACTCATCACACACAAGAGCAGAACCTTCTAAAGGTCCAAATTAACCACACTAATGCCGACTTGGCCAAGGTCGGTACAAAATAAAATTGATGACAAACAACTTGGAGGTTAGCCTAGGTGCTTACTTACTTTTGATGGAGCTCTATTTGTTGACCATTTAGAACCTTCCTCTTAAATTCTTTGCATAACATTTGTGATTTGTTAATTATTAGTTCATGCCGATAGGCAAGTTTACTATTGCATTCATTGAATTTACTTTTCAAATAGTTTCTTGTCCAATGAAATTATATTATTTTAAATATTTTTGTCGTTTCCCTATAGTTGGGGTTTAAGCACATATTTTTTGTGCTTGAAAATTATGGTTTATCTCTTTTTCTATTGGTTGGAGTAGGCATATTTTTCATTTTCGTTTAAAAGTAAATTAGGAAAATAGGGGGACATTATATATTGTGGCAAATATTTAATCAGTGTATGCAAATTGTGCGAGCTTTGGTGGCGGGCTAGTGGGTACTGAAGCAGTGAATGCATGTGTTAATGCACTAAATGCAAACTTTGGGAGATGTGTTGGACAATTGACAGGAACACAAGTAGAGAATGGATAATTAATTCATGAAATCTCAGGTGAGTGTCGGTTTGTGCTTATTCTCATTTTTTTTTTGAGAAGCTTGTGTGTTTTTAGCTCTGGATTGTTTTCTTCAATGTTTGTTATTTTGTGCAACGCTTGAACGGGGGAGGAGCCGTGTAGGGTCATAGGAATTTTGGCTTGTTGGGATCTTCTTTTCTTGGAAAAAATAAATATGTCTAATGATGAACATGGGACAATTATTATTATTATTTTATTTATTTAGATCATGACATGTTAACAATATAAAGTATTGCTTATGTGAAAAACATGGTAATAAGGATTTAATTAAATATAAAATAGTTTTATTGTTTTAATGGGATGTCTATATTTGGACCCGTATGGTTCCTATTTTGTTTTGTGGTATTATTATCAATTTCAAGAAATAGAGAAGTTGGTTATGCGGGAGTGGAGAAAAAATGGGTTTTTTTGGAAAAAAAAGGGTTGTAGAATGAATAAGAGAAGCAGAAATGAGTAAGAAAGGAAAAGAGAAGAACAAAATGGGAAAAAGAAGGTAGGGTAGTTGATTCATGATTGAAATTTTATTTTAGTTTTAAATCATGAAAATTTTAGATTTTAATGAAGTTCAAGATTAGCTATATTCAGTCAATAGTGAAATTATTAAATTGGTAATGGAAGTTCAATATTTATTTTGGTTCAAATATGTTAGCGCTCTATGTGAGCCAGTGCGACTTTGTGTGAGTCATGGATTGCTTTGTGTGAGCTTAAGAAAATAAAATTTCTCTATGTGAGCTTTCAAAGAAGTCACTGCTCTATGTGAGCTAGCGATGAGCTTGGGGGTGGTTGGGTGGAGAGCGAAAGAAAGATTTAAAATTTAAATCAACATAAACAAAATTTACCTCTATTAAAAATTACCATTTTGTTACTAACTACCTAAGTTGCATGCAGAAAAGAAGAAACTCTCTTTCAGGGATGGACAAAATTCAGCAGAGGAAGTGAACATTAAGAAGTATTCCTCTGCGGCTATTTGGAAGAACAGTTACAAGTAAATAAACTCAATATCTCTCTCTTAAAGCATTTGTAACCATTTCTTGATCTCCTAGGCAAGGTTTTCAAAAGAAATAGTGAAGTGATTTGTTTTAAAACCATCTTAGCATTGCATTAGGGATATCTGATCTTAGTTGTGAAGATTTACATCTATGCTCTGGTTAAAATCTGTCAAGTTCTAAAAAAAAGACAAATACAACAAGGGGTTCAGGACGTCAAACTGAATTGAGTCATTTAATTTCAAAAAAGAGTTGATGGCACTCGGTAAAGCTCTCTTGCATAGTTATGTATATTTATAAAGAAAGATTTACTACAAATTTTGTATCACTCAAATTCGCTTTGAATTCCTTCAACCAAGCTTGAATAGAACTTGAAATAAATGTATTATATATATATTCATTATGAATAACGGTTCTAATCATATTAAAGGTACTGGAGACAGTTTCTTTTAAGAATTGGAGTGATTACTAGAACAGATTAGCAAGCCATCCTTTTCAAGGTTGAGTTCCAGTTCTCATAGCGAATAAAGACTTGTATATTACTATTGTATTAAAAATTTCAATGTCAATAGCGATTTAAAATGTAGGTAACAGTGAAATTTTGGCACTGCAGCTTACCCTGAAGGGTACAACATCTCAAAATATAAATGTCAAGTTTAAAAGATGCCTAGTTTAGGCATTTACAATAATACGCCTTGTAAACTGGTGCAATTAAAAGAAACATAAAGATTCTTATTAAGCCCCAAATCTTTAATCGTAATGAATGGAGGTTTCTTTTGTGACTGAAGTTTCCAAAGAATTCTATAGAGTTAAGGAGAGGATGGGAACAGATTTTTACTAAAAGTGTCGCTCTCAAGGTGAAATTTTTTTGTAGCTATTGAAACGTTGGATTCGAATTTGCTCTTAATTCTAGAAACTTGAATCACATGAAACTCAAATGTATTATAAGAATTATGTTGTGCGACCTGTTTTGTTTTGAAATAGTGAACAATTAGTAAAAAAATAACTCCTCTTTGAGTCATTTCGAAGTGATTGTAATGTATAATGATTAACATGATGTAATTGATGCTCAAATCAATTTATAAATAAGAATGTTCGATAATGTTTTTTTTTATTAGTGGTTCTCTTGCTTTGCTTAGCTATCTTAGTCCATGTATTTCAAGGCTTGTTAAAGAGGCATTGCTTGGTTTTATACTTAATATTCAATTGATTAGTCTATTGTTTCATTTTACAATATTATTTTTGACAGCTTTCATGATTAGGCATTACAAGCCGTAGGAACGGTGTACTACTGGTGAGTGGCTCATCTGTCTATTTGTGATACTTAATAACTAGAAGTTTTGCTCACTGTTACAGGGAAAACTAAATGGTTTGAGCAAGGTCTTGTCAATTGTGGGTGCATTGAATGCATTAACTACGTGTTTATTGCTTGAGTGGCCATCAATTTATCAACAAAGCTTGCAAAGCAAATTGTGCAAGATGTGTTGGAGGGTTGGTGGTTACACAAGTGATGAATGCATAGTTAATTCATGAAATCTCAAGCGAGTGTTGGGTTTTATTTGTGCTTATTCTCGTTTGTTTATTGTTTGTTGAAAAGATTGTGTGTTTTTAGCTCTTGGTTGTGCTTTTCCATGTTTAAGAGTGCAGTGCTGGTGACTGGCTTGTCTATGTGTTTATGATACTTGATAACTAGAAGTGTTTATTGCTATTACAAGGGCTAACAAGGCAAGTGGGTACAGTAGATGACATATGCTATGTAACCCATAAACATGTAACATTTGAAGCGAAGGAGAATTATCACAGGAAAAATTGAATGCTTTGAGCAAGGTATTGTCGAGTGTGGAGGCATTAAATGCATTAACTATGTGTTCATTGCTTGAGTGGTTAGTAGCCTATCAACAAAGCTCGCAAAAATTTTATTTAATGTCTGAATTTTTGCAAATATTTATCACATTGGTCTATTTTTTGTAAATTTTATCATTGTTTTTGTGGTTCATGTTTATGAATAACACATTATATGCCATGGACTGTGTTGTCTGTTTGTGATACTTGATAGCTAGAAGAATTGTTCGTTGTTATAGGGATAACTAAATGGTTTGAGCAAGGTCTTGTGGACTGTGGGGGCATTGAATGCATTAACTATGTGTTTATTTCTTGAGTGGCCACCAGCTCACAAAGCAAATTGTGTGAGATGTGTTGGAGGGCTGGTGGGTACACAAGCAGTGAATGCATAGTTAATTCATGAAATCTAAGGTGAGTATTGGGTTTTATTTGAGCTTATTCTCATTTGTGTATTATTTGTTGAAAATCTTGTGTTTTTTTAGCTCTTGGTTCAGCTCTTCCATGTTTATTATTCTGTAATAGTGCACTACTGGTGAGTGGCTTGTTTGTGTGTTTATGATACTTGATAACTAGAACTATTGCTTGTTGTTACAAGGGCTAATGGGGAAACTAAGTACAATAGACGACATATGCTATGTAATCCAAAAACATGCAACAATTGAAGTGAAGGAGAATTATGATAGGAAAAACTAAATTCTTTGAGCAAGGTCTTGTCGATTGTGGAGGCATTGAATGCATTAACTATGTGTTCATTGCTTAAGTGGCTAGTAGTCTATCAGCAAAGCTTGCAAAAGTTTTATTTAGTGTTTGAATGTTTGAAAAAAATTATCACGTTGGTTTATTTTTTTGCAATTTTATCATTGTTTCTGTGGTTCATGTTTATGAATAATGTATTATATGTCATGGACTATGCTCATTTGTCTAATTTGTCCCTGTAACAGGAACCATTGCTTGCAATTGGAGTTGGAGTCAAACATCTATATGACTGCAAATATACTTGGTTGTTGAACAAGGAACTAGAAGGTCAAATTCTTGTATCTTTTTTCCCCTTTGTTTCCAATGAATTTTAAGTCTAGCTTCCAATGTGCCTAAAAATTATGCTTTGGAAGAGTTGTGAACAATAAAGGAGAAGCCTGGTTCAAGAATTTGACTTACTGAATAGACAAATGATCATAGTGAATGGTGTGCCATGTAATTCATAAACATGAAACTTTTTTTGGGTCCAAAAACAGGTTACTATTACAATTGTTAGTTCATGTTGATAGGAAGGTTTACAATTGCATTTGTTGAATTTGCTTTTGAAATAGTTGCTTGGCCAATCAAATTGTATTGTTTAAAATATTTTCATGTTTTTCTTATAGTTTGGATTTAAGGACATATTTTTGGTGTTTGAAAAATATGTTTTTATCTCTTTTTCTATTGGTTGGAGTAGGTCTATTATTCATTTTCATTTAAGTAAATTAGGAAAATAAGGGGACATTATATATTTTGGAAAATATTTAATCTTGAAGCAATGAATGCATGTTTAATCCATTAAATGTAAATTGTGTCAGATGTGTTGGAAAGTTGGTGGGTATGCAAGTAGTGAATGCATAGTTAATTCATAAAATCTCAGGTGAGTGATGGGTTCTATTTGTGTTAATTCTCATTTCTTTATTGTTTGTTGAAAAGCTTGTGTGTTTTTAGCTCTCCATGTTCTTAATTCTAGAAACAGTGCACTACTAGTAAGCGGTTTGTCTGTCTATTTATGATACTTGTTAGCTAGAAGTATTGCTTGTTGTTACAAGGGCTAGGGGGACAAATAGGTATAGTAGATGACATATGCTATGTAACCCATAAATGTGGAACAATTAAAGCCAAGGAGTAGGTGACTATTGCAACAAACGAGAATTATCACAAGAAAAACTGAATGCTTTGAGCAAGGTCTTGTTGACTGTGGAGGAATTCAATGCATTGACTATGTATTCATTGCTTGAGAAGCCATAAGTCTATTAGCAAAGCTTGCAAAATTTGCATTTGATGTCTGGATGTTTGCAAAAATTTATTGCATTGGTCTTTTTTTTTGCAAATTTTAACATGTGCTTTTGTGTTTCATGTTTATGAATAACATATTATCTTGCACAATTTGCATTTAATAGACTATTGTTTATGATCCGTGAGTCATACCATTTAATGTATTAGACATGCATTGACTGCTTCAGCATCTACCATCCCGCTACCAAAGTTGGCACAATTTGCATTTAGTGATTAAATATTTGCAAAATATATAATGTCCTCCTATTTTCATAATTTACTTTAACATAAATGAATAATAGGCCCACTCGAAGCAATAGAAAAGGAGATTAATTGTTTATTATGTCTCAATTGCAAATGAAACCATTGCAATAGTAACCCACTCCTTGGCTTCAACTGTTTCATGTCATTTGTCATCTACTGTACCCATTTGTATAATTAGGTCTTATAACAATGAATAATATTTCTAGTCATAGCAGGACAAAAGTACTGATATCAAGACAAGGGCAGCCACTTAAGTGACTTTGTATAATGAATACAGTTACAACAAGTTACTATTGTAATCGTTGAATTCACTTTTGAAATAGTTGCTTGTCCAATGAAATTGTATTGTTTAAAATACTTTGTTGGTAGGCTAATGCCTATCCAAGCAATTAATTTAGAGTTGATGCATTGTATTCCTCTACAAGGAAGAAGACCTTGCTCAAAGATCTAAAAGAGTATTTCTCTATCTAGCAACAACAAACTACAAGATATTGGGATTGGTATCTATTACTAATACCAGCATATCATGTTTCTTAACATGCTTGTCGATGTTGTTTCCTTGCTAAAAATGTTTAATGCATTTCTCATGTTATTTGCATTTAATAGACTATTGTTTCTGATCCACCTATCATACCATTCAATGCATTAAACATGCATTGACTGCTTGAGTATCTACCACCCCATTGTCAAAGGTGGCACAATTTGCATTCAACGATTAAATATTTGCAAAATATATATTGTCCTTCTATTTTCCCAATTTAATTGAATACTTTGAGCAAGGTCTTGTTGACTATGGAGGCATTGAATGCATTACCTATGTATTCATTGCTTGGGTAGCTGCCAGGCTATCGACAAAGCTTGCAAAATTTGTATTTAATGTCTGGATGTTTGCAAAAAATTATCTTGCAAAATTTGCATTTAATAGACTATTGTTTCTGATTCGACAGTTATACCATTTAATGCATTAAACATGCATTGAATGCTTTAGTACCTACCACCCTGCCACCAAATTTGGCACAAATTTGCACTTAGTGATTGAATATTTGCAAAATATATAATGTCCTCCTAATTTCCTAATTTACTTTAACAAAAATGAATAATAGGCCTACTCCAACCAATAGAAAAAGAGATAAATTGTTTATTATTTATTAATTGCAAATGAAACCATTGCAATAGTAACCTGCTCCTTGTCTTCAACTACTCCATGTCATATGTCATCCAACGTACCCATTTGTACAATTAGGCCTTATAACAGCAAACAATACTAGTAGTCACAACAGGACATAAGTACTGATACCAGGACAAGGGCTGCCACTCAAGTGACTTTGTAGAATGAATACAATTGCAACAAATTACTATTGCAATCGTTGAGTTTTCTTTTGAAATAATTGCTTGTCCAATCAAAATGTATTGTTTAAATTTTTTTTCAAAAGCGAAAAGCTTATGTTTTTTTGGAAAGCTTTTTAGTAATCATATGTTTCATGTTTATGAATAACATTTTGTATGACATGGACTGTGATCATTTGTCTAATTCGCCCCTTTGATAGGAACCACTGCTTGCAATTGGAGTTAGAGGAAAAGATCTATACGAGTGCAAATATTCTAGGTTGTTGAACAAGAAACTGGAAGGTCAGATTCTCGTATCATTCTTCTCCTTTCTTTCCAATGAATTTTAAGTCTTCCAATGTGTCTAAAAATTATGCCTTGGAAGAGTTGTGAACAATAAAGGAGAATCCTGGATCAAGAATTTGACTTACTGAATAGACAGATGAGTATAGTGAATGGCATTCTATGTAATTCATAAACATGAAACTATTTTATGGCCAAAAGCAAGTTACTTTTGCAATCAAAGTTATGCATAATTGCAAGCATGTGATATGTAGTCCATGTGCAATGTTTCACTTTGTACATTAACCAGATTGTATAATTTAAGTATATTTTCCTGTTTCTATTTTGCTATTCATTGTAGTAGCCCTAATATTCATTTGCTTGTAAGCAAATATGATTAATGTGCTATGTGAAACATTGCATATATGAATTGCATATCACATGGCTGCAATTATGCACATCTTTGACTACAACATTATTGCAATCAAATGATTGCAAAGGTTGCTTGCTTATCAACATAAATTGGGCAGATTCAAACAATTGGCATAATTTTTACAGACATTCAAAGAATCAAACTTCATTGGAAAAGAAAGAGATAAATCATCTGGAATTTTGACCTCATAATCTCTTCTTCGAGAATCAAGTATATTTGCACATGAAAAGTTATTATAAATGTTATGTCAAATGCATTAAATGCAAATTGTGTGAAATGTATTGGAGGGATAGTGGGTACACAAGCAGTGAATATATAGTTAATAAATGAAATATCAGGCTTGTGTTGGGTTTTATTTGTGCTTATTCTCATTTGTTTATTGTTTGTTGAAAAGCTTGTATGTTTTTATCTCTACGCTCCTCTCTTGCATGTTCATTATTTCGTGTAGCGCTTGAACACGTGAGGAGCTATAGGAACAATGCACTACTGGTGAATGGCTCCTCTGTCTATTTATGATACTTGACAACTAGAATTATTGCTTGTTGTTACAAGGGCTATTAGGACATGTGGGTACAGTAGATGGCATATGCTATGTAATCCATAAACATGGAACAGTTGAAGCGAAGAAGTAGGTGACCAATGCAATAAACGAGAATTATCACATAAAAAATTGAATGCTTTGAGCAAGGTCTTATCCACTGTGAGGCATTGAATGCATTAACTATGTGTTGATTGCTTGAGTGGCCACTAGCCTATCAACAAAGCTCACATAATTTTAATTTAATGTCTAAATGTTTGCAAAAAATTATCATGTTTGTCTTTTTTTTTTCAAATTTTATCATGTGCTTCCATGTTTCATGTTTATGAATAACACATTATATGTCATGAACTATGCTCATTTGTCTAATTTGTCTCTATAACAGGAACCATTGCTTGCAATTGGAGACAGAGGAAAACATCTATATGGTTGAAAATATACTTGGTTGTTGAACAAGGAATTGAAAGGTCATATTCTTGTATCATTCTTCCCTTTTGCTTGCAATGAATTTTAAGTCTTCCAATGTGCCTAAAAATTATGCCTTGGAAGAGTTGTGAACAATAAGGGAGAAGCTTGGTTCAAGAATCTGACTTATTGAATAGACAGATGAGCATAGTGAATGGTGTGCCATGTAATTCATAAACATGAAACTAGTTTTTATACAAAAGCAAGTTACCATTGTAACCATTGAATTCGCTTTTGAAATAATTGCTTGGCAAATCAAATTGTATTGTTTAATTTTTTTTTGTGTTTTTTCTATAGTTGGGATTTAAGAACAAATTTTTCATGTTGGAAAATTATGTTTTATGTCTTTTTTCTATCGGTTGGAGTAGGTCTATTATTCATTTTCATTTAAATAAATTAGGAAAATAGGGGGACATTATATATACTAGAAAATGTTTAACCTTGAAGCAGTGAATACACGTTTAATACATTAAATGCAAATTGTCCAAGGTGTGTTGGAGAGCTGGTGGGTATGCAAACAATAAATGCATAGTTAATTCATGAAATATCAAGGGAATGTTGGGTTTTATTTGTGCTAATTCTCGTTTGTTTATTGTTTGTTGAAAAGCTTGTATGTTTTTAGCTCTCCATGTTCTTTATTCTAGGAACAGTGCACTACTGGTGAGTGGCTCGCCTGTTTGTTTGTGATACTTTATAACTAGAAGTATTGCTTGTTGTTACAAGGGCTAAGGGGACAAATGGGTGCAATCCATCACATATAACATGCTATTCATAAACATGATACACAAAAGTACACAATAAATTTTTCCAAATGCTTAAGAATTAAATCCAAACTGTATGAGCTTTTTTGCTGAAAATTCACTCATTGCACTTGATACACAACGCTTTCCAATGAATGAAATTCTATAATATAAACATTTATGCTTTTATTTCTATAGAAAGCACTTGAGAACATATTTTTTGTTTGAAAATTATCATTTATATCCTTCTCTATTCTTTCAAGTAGGTCTACCATTCATTTTCCTATAAGCAAATAAGCCAAATAGAATGACATGATAAATTTTTGCAAACATCTTGTCATTAAATCCAAATTTTACAAGCTTTGCAGGTAGGCTAGTGCCTATCAATGCAATCAATCCACAGTTAATGCATTGTATGTCTCCACAGCAAACAAGACCTTGCTCAAAGATCTAAAATAGTATTGCTTTATGTAGCAACGATGGACTACTATTCTAATGCATCATTCAAGGGACAAATTTGTTTCAAGTCTATATTCTCACACATTCACATGTAACACCCTTGCCATTCTCACTATCCATGCACTTAGTTGACATCTAGAAGGTATGCAGCACAACAAAGCATAGACAAGCATTCTCGTTTACACCTGTTCACCATTGACACGCTACAAGGTATTGGGATTGCTCCATACCAGTAGCCTCAACATATTGTGTTTCTTAAGGAACTTTTCAATGTTGTTTCCCTTCCTTAATGTGTCCCTTTAATTTTTTGATACCGATTGTTTTTGGTGGGACTTTTCAATGATGTAAGTGGATTAATATTTGAAAGGAAAATAATTAATATTTAAACCTCTAGTCTAGCTATACCAATAGCAAAAGAGATAAATCATGGTTTTCAAACATGAAGAATATGTCCATAAATCCCAAGTATATAATGTTCCCATATTTTCCTAATTTACTTAAACTAAAATGAATAGTAGACCTACTGCAAGAGAATCAAATTTGATTGGCCAAGAAAGTATTACAAATGAAAATGATAAAATTAAGAATTGAATGCAAATTGTGTCAGCTTTATTGCCATCATGCACTTCATGTGCCTGGAATTTTGCTTAGAGGCAAGTTACTATTGCAGTCAGAGCAGGTCACTATTGCAATTGTATGATATGCATTGGATATGGCACGCTTGTCGATCAATATACAACCATTGCATTAAATGCCAGTAGGTCTACTATTCATTTTTGTTTAAGTAAATTATGAAAACATGACATCATATATTTTGGAAAATATTTAATCATTGAATACAAATTGCACAAGCTTTGATAGAGGGCTAGTTGGCACAAAAGAAATGAATGCATGATTAATGCACTAGGTTTATTATTGATTTTCATTTAAGAAAATTAGAAGACTAGGAAGACATTATAAATTTTGACAAATCTTTAACCAATGAATTACATATCCCATGATTGCAATTATGCATATTTCTGATTGCAAAAGTAACATGCTTTTGGGAAAAAAATAGTTTCATGTTTATGAATTACATGGCATGTGATTCACTATGCCCATCTGTCAATTTGGAAAGTCAGATTCTTGAACCAATGTTCTCCTTTATTGTTCACAACTCTTCCAATACATAATTCTTAGACACATTGGAAGATCATGTTTCTTAACGCACTTTTTGATGTTGTTCCTTTGCTAAAAATGTCTAGTGCATTTCCTATGTTTTGTTACAAAGTGAATGCTAATGCTTACTGATTTAGCCACAAAAAACTAAGCTATTGGGAAAATTGCTCAAACAAAACTCTATAGCTCCTCTAGTATTCAAGGGCCTCGCAGACTTAGGAAACATGGAAGAGGGGAATCCAAAGCTAAAAACACACAAGTTTCTCAACAGACAATAAACAAATGGAAATTGGCACAAATGAAACCGATCGCTTCCTTGGAATTTCATGCATTAGCTATGCATTCACAGCTTACATACCCATAAGCCCACCTACAAATCTCACACAATTTCCATTTAATAGACTCTTGTTTATGACCCGCTAGTCATACCATTTAATGCATTAAACATGTATTCACCGCTTCAGTATCTACCACCTTGCTGCCAAAGCTGACACAATTTGCATGCAGTGATTAATATTTGAAAAATATATAATGTTCTCCTATTTTCCTAATTTACTTTAACAAAAATGAATAATAGACATGATCCAACCAATAGAAAAAGAGATAAATTATTTATTATCTCTAAATTGCAAATGAAACAATTGTAATAGTAACCTACTCTTTAGCTTCAACTGTCCATGATTGCTTGAGTGGCCACTAGCCTATCAACAAAGATTGCAAAATTTTAATTTAATGTTTGAATGTTTGCAAAAAATTATCACGTTTGTCTATTTTTTTACAAATTTTATCATATGCTTCTATGTTTCATGTTTATGAATAACATATTATATGTCATGAGTTGTGCTCATTTGTCTAATTTGTCTCTGTAATAGGAACCATTGCTTGCAATTGCAGAGAGGAGAAAACATCTATATGGCTACAAATATACTTGGTTATTGAACAAGGAACTGAAAGGTCAGATTCTTGTATCATTCTTCCCTTTTGTTTGCAATGAATTTTAAGTCTTCTAATGTACCTAAAAATTATGCCTTGGAAGAGTTGTAAACAATAAGGGAGAAGCTTGGTTCAAGAATCTAACTTGCCGAATAGATAGATGAGCATAGTGAATGGTGTGCCATGTAATTCATTAACATGAAACTATATTTTTTACAAAAGCAAGTTACCATTGCAACCGTTGAATTCACTTTTGAAATAGTTGTTTGGAAAATCAAATTGTATTGTTTAAATTTTTTTGTGTTTTTTCTATAGTTGGGATTTAAGGACAAATTTTTCATGTTCGAAAATTATGTTTGATCTCTTTTTCTATTGGTTGGAGTAGGTCTATTATTCATTTTCATTTAAGTAAATTAGGGAAATAGGGGGAGATTATATATACTGGAAAATATTTAATCCTGAAGCAGTGAATACATGTTTAATCCATTAAATGCAAATTGTCTGAGATGTGTTGGAGAGCTGGTGGGTATGCAAGCAGTAAATGCATAGTTAATTCATGAAATATCAGGGGAATGTTGGGTTTTATTTGTGCTAGTTCTCGTTTGTTTATTCTTTGTTGAAAAGATTGTGTGTTTTTAGCTCTCCATGTTCTTTATTCTAGGAACAGTGCACTACTTGTGAGTGGCTTGTATATTTGTTTGTGATACTTTATAAGTAGAAGTATTTCTTGTCGTTACAAGGGCTAAGGGGACAAATGGGTGTAGTAAATGACATATGCTATGTAATTAATAAACGTGGAACAATTGAAGCCAAGGAGTAGGTGACTATTGCAACAAATGAGAATTATCATAGGAAAACTTAAATGCTTTGAGGAAGGTCTTGTCAACTATGGAGGCATATAATGCATTGACTAAGTATTCATTGCATGAGTAGCGATGAGCCTATTAGGAAAGCCCACAAAATTTGTATTTGATGTCTACATTTTTGCAAATTTTATCGTGTGCTTATGTGTTTCATGTTTGTTAATAACATATTATCTTGCACAATTTGCATTTAATATACTATTATTTCTGATCCACCAGTCATACCATTTAATGCATTAAACGTGCATTGACTATTTCAATACCTACCAACCTGCTGTCAAAGTTGTCACAATTTGCATTTGTAATACTTACTTGGGCAATCAAATTTGGTTGTCTTGTAGTAGGTCTACTATTCATTTTTGTTTTTATTAAATTGGGAAAATATGACATTATATATTTTGGAAAATATCTAATCACTCGATGCAAATTGCACAAGCTTTGCCAGTGGATTGCTTAGCACTATAGTAGTGAATGCATGATTAATGCACTAGGTCTATTGTTGATTTTCGTTTAAGGAAATTAAGAAAGTGGGAAGACACTATAAATTGTGGCAAATGTTTAACCAATGAATTGCATATCCCATGATTGTAATTATGCATATTTCCGATTGCAAAAGCAACATGCTTTTGGGCAAAAAATAGTTTCGTGTTTATGAATTACATGGCATATCATTTACTATGCCCATCTACCTATTTGGAAAGTCAGATTCTTGAACTAATTGGCAACTTCCTATGACACATCAAACAATTGCAATAGCAACCTGGTCTAACTACAACAATATCCTACTTGTTGGCAAAAATCCAGGGACACGAAATGCTTATTGGCAATAAACCATAGAGTAGGCCTTGAATTTCTACAAGCTATAATGTCTGTGTTGTCCATTGTCATATTGCCATTCATGGAATTTCTCAATTTTTAAAGATTGGTTTAGTAAAAACGTGAATAGTTTATTAATCTAGTAAATAATCAGAAAATGGGAAAATTGGATGTCATATTGTGAAAAACATATGAGACAAGATTCTCTAAAAAAAATAGTATTTTAAAATTGGGGATTTTCTAGTAACAAAACATAGATGATGTAGTGAACATTTTTTAGTAGAGATATCAGACTGAAAGCCGCCCTAGGAAACATGATATGCTAGGGCTAGCAATAGGGGCCAATCCCAATGCTTGATAGTCTCTTGTCAATATGCAATAGCCTTAGCAAGGCATATAAAGCAATACTGTTTTATAGGAATAAACAAGAAGGATTGTCTATGCTTCTATGCCCTCCATACTTGCTACATGTAGGGTGCATCCATGCATGGTGACAACGTAAGGGTGTTACATGTAAACAGTTGACAATATTGACTTCAAACAAATTTTATCTTTGCTTGATGCATTTGAGTATGATCTGCAAATGCTCTAAAGAACATTTTTTTGTAAATGCATGATTATAGCCAAGTCAACTTTGTGAGCGAGCAAGTAGAGCTGCACCAAGGGTAGAGAACCAGGATAGGTAGAACTGTTAAATATGTGCATGAATGGTCTAGATCAAACTACTTGGAATAATCTCCCAAAATATAGGAAAGGTTTAGAGCCCTGAAGGTCATGTTGGACAATGTATAGCATAGGCTTAATGAATTAGCAACCCTAGCCAATAACTACAATAAAGTTCAAAAGCCTATTTTTGAGAAGCACATGAAATATTATGATAACTCATGTCAAGGAAAAAAAAATGCATTATTGTTTGCAGGAAAGAGGTCATTTTCAAAACATCAACAAATTGTTGTAGAATAGCACAATGGTAGCTCTCCAATGCTTCTGCACAGTTTTACAGTTTACATTGTTTTTTTTAGTCTTTAGAGAATCAAAGATTCAATGTACAATAAATTTGAGGATTAATTCAAACAAATTCAAATGACCGTGACTACATTGTTTATAGAGAACTTGAAGATGTGAACTGTATCAAATACAAGTAATTATAGACATGCAAAAGTAGGTGGGCAACTACCAATTACTTCAGGATGTTGAGTTAACTTTGAAAATAATGTACACACATGTTTCCTAAACACTAAACCTAACTTAGGAAGCCCAGTAAATTGAAGTTACACAAGCTATAGTAAATGGATAAAGCAATCAACATATTTTATCCAACTCATAAACATGAGATAGTTGAAACTAAGAAGCAGGTTACATATGCAATTGTTTCCTTTGGAATCCAGGCATAGTAAATAAATGAGAATTACAAAAGGGAAAATAGTATACTTTGGACAACGTTTCGCTAACCATGCAGGCATTTAAGGCAATAGTTATAGATTGATCAACAAGCGTACCATATCCAATGTACACTATACAATTGCAATAGTGACTTGCCTTGATTGCAACAGTAACTTGCCTCTAAGCAAAATGCCAAGCACATCAAGTGCATGGTGGTAGTAAAACTGACACAATGTGCATTCAATTCTTAATTTTCTCATTTACAATTGTAATACTTACTTGGTCAATCAAATTTGATTCTCTTGCAGTAGGTCTACTATTCATTTTTGTTTAGGTAATTTACAAGAATAGGACATTACATATTTTGGAAAATATTTAATCACTGAATACAAATTGCACAAGCTTTTCCAATGGACTGGTTGGCACTATAGCAGTGAATGCATGATTAATGCACTAGGTCTTTTATTGATTTTCGTTTAAGAAAATTAGGAGAGTACGAAAACACTATAAATTCTAGAAACTATTTAACCAATGAATTGCATATCCCATGATTGCAATTATGCATATCTCTAATTGCAAAAGCAACTTGCTTTTGAGCAAAAAATACTTGCTTTTGAGAAAAAAATAGTTTCATGTTTATGAATTATATGACATGTCACTCACTATGCCCATCTGTCTATTTGGAAAGTCAAATTCTTGAACCAGTGTTCTCGTGTGCTTCTGTGTTACATGCTTATGAATACCATATTATCTCACACAATTTGCATTAATAGACTATTATTTCTGATCCGCCAGGCATACCATTTAATGCATTAAACATGCATCGACTGCTTCAGAACCTATCAACCTCTCGCCAAAGCTAGTAGAATTTGCATCCAGTGATTAAATTTTTGAAAAATATATAATATCCTCCTATTTTCCTAATGTACTTTAACAAAAATGAATAATAGGCCTACTCCAACCAATATAAAAAGAGGTAAATTGCTTATTATCTCTCAATTGCAAATGAAACCATTGCAATAGTAACCTACTCCTTGCCTTCAACTGCTCCATGCCATATGTCATTGAATATACCCATTTGTACAATTAAGCCTTATAACAACAAATAATACTTCTAGTCACACCAGGCCAGAAGCATTGATATCAGGAAAAGGGCTCCAACTTAAGTGACTTTGTAGAATGAATACAGTTGTATCAAGTTACTATTGCAATTGTTGAATCTACCTTTGAAATAGTTGCTTTCCCAATCAAATTGTATTGTTTAAAATATTTTTGAAAAGCTTCTATGTTTTTAGCTCTGGGTTCCCCACTTCCATGTTCTTTATTGTAGGAACAGTGCACTACTAGTGAGCAGCTTGTTTGCCTGTTTATGATACTTGATAACTAGAAGTATTGTTTGTTGTTACAAGGGACAAGGGGACAAATGGGCATAGTAAATGGAATATGCTATGTAACCCACAAACATGGAATAGTTAAATTGAAGGAGTAGGTGACTATTGCAACAAATAAGAATTATCATAGGAAAAAATAAATACTTTGAGCAAGGTCTTGTCAACTATGGAGGAATTCAATGCATTAACTGTGTATTCATTGCTTGGGTAGCCACTAGCCTATCATCAAAACTTGCAAAAATTGTATTTAATGTCTGAATGTTTGCAAAAAATTATCACATTGGTCTATTATTTTACAAATATTATCATATGCTTCTACGTTTCATGTTTATGAATAACATATTATATGTCATTTTTGTCAACTGTGGAGGCCTATAATGCATTAATTATGTATTCATTGCTTGGGAAGCCATCAGTCTATCAACAAAGCTTGGAAAATTTATATTTAACGTCTCAATGTTTGTAAATAATTGTTGCGTTGGTCTTTTTTTTTTGCAAATTTTATCATGTGCTTTTGTGTTTCATGTTTATGAATAACATATTATATGTCATGGAAAATGCTCATTTGTCTAATTTTTCCCTATCACAAGCACCCCTACTTCCAATTGAAGTCGAAGGCAAAGATCTATCTGACTGCGAATATTTTTGGTTGTTGAACAAGAAACTAGAAGGTCAGATTCTTGTATCATTCTTCTCCTATGTTTCCAATGAATTTTAAGCCTTCCAATATGTCTAAAAATTATACCTTGGAAGAGTTGTGAACAATAAAGCGGAAGCCTTATTCAAGAATCTAACTTACCCAATAGACAAATGACTATAGTGAATGGCATACCATGTAATTCATAAACATGAAACTATTTTTTGGCCAAAAACAAGTTACTTTTGTAATGAGAGTTATGCATAATTGCAAACATGTGATATGCAATCCATATGGAATGTTTCGCTTTGAACATTGATCAGATTTTATAATTTAAGTATATTTTCCCGTACTTGTTTTTCTATTCATTGCAGTGGCTTTAATATTTATTTGCTTCTAAGCAAATTAGCAAAATTGAAGCACATCATAAATTTTGGAAAATATTTGTGATGCATCACAGAGCAACAAATGCATAGTTAATGCATTAAATACTGTGCCAATACAAGCATACTTGTTGGATTTTCCTTTGATATGGTCAACTGGTGCAACAAATTCAATAATCTAAATATATGTAATTTTATTTCTATAGTGAGTTTTGTTTAACCAATTTTCCCAGTAAAGCAATGCTTTTTTAGCCCATAGGTTAGAATGCTAAATAGGTGTAAACGGGAAGGCTTGTGTATGATTTGATGTTCTGCATACCTAGTGATGAGAACCATTTACGTCCCATTTTATGCCATATTTTAGTCTATTTCATGCACCTTCATATCTATTTCCATACTCTATTTCCATTCTATTGTATACCATTTTGTTGCCTCTATGTTGCATATGATTAAATATATATAAGTAGTATTTAATATAATTTTTGGATAAAAATGTGAAATTTAATTATTGTTTGAGTTTACTAATGAGCATTGCGATTTCAAGTCTTGAAAAATATATTTTGCAGCATCGAGCAGAACACAGACTTTCTATAATCTTCCTGTCACCTTCTATGCAGGAGCCTTCCTATTACTCAACATTTCCGCATGGATTGTTATCATTCTACCATTTTATTTGTTTAAGATAATTAAATGGTTACTAGATCAAACATACACCATCACCATCTCTATGTATGATGAGCATTCAATGGTGGACTTTCATGATTGTAGCTATTAACTTCTATTTCAGCCACATTAATCCCTTTCCATACAATATTCACTTTATTCCTATGGATTTAATCTCTTTTCTAGCTTCTAGCTTAATTCGTGACTTCTACAAGTGGAAACACTAATTGGGAATGCAGAGCAAAGGGAGGAAATGAGCATGTGCCAACTTTTTGGAAGAAACCAAACTCTACGTATTTCCTATTTCTACTTGTTGTAACTAAACCATTTTCAATTTGTGGTCAACAACCAAGGCATGTGATCCACTATTTTGTTGGTCGTAGGATAAGAATAAACCATTCTATATATGTACATTTGTAATATATCAGCTACATGGATAGATTATTATATACGTAGGTTTCTGTATGTAGATTTTCTATAGCAGAATATTATACGAATATTTTGTATCACCCTTTTTGGTAAATAAAATATCATTTCTTTTGATCAAAACAATGTAGAAGATATGCGTGTTCCATCTCTGGATGTATTGAGGAGGCAGGGCCCACTCCTTCAAACGTCTAGTGATTTATGTTTATTTAGCAGTGTGTTTATTTCCATTATTTTTATGTTATCTATAAGTGTGGTTTGTTTCTTATTGATTTTAAATTGATTATGAATCATGATATTATTTTTAGATTAGATGTTAACATTGTATATCACTTTATGATTTCTAACTTAGCTTGCTTTGAAGTTGTGAGTTTAATTTTTGGAATTATTACTGTTGTTGTTGTTCTTGTTGCCAGGAAGTGACAATTCCTATCGCCAGAGTTGTTTTGATTTGTTGTAGGTTTATTTTCTAGTTTCATTTCATCCCCACTTAGCTCACTATCTTCATCCCTTCGACATATAGCCACAATACCTTTCAGAAGTCTACGATCCCCAAATTGACATTTTAGGAACAAACTGAGGAAGGTAATGTAAAAATTTTATAGCAATTTGATCCCAAGTCTCAATCCACAATTTTGTCCATCATTTTGGCGTCGTTGCCGAGGAGAGGTGTTAAAGGCTTGAAATCATAGTGGGCTAAGTCAGGACCATTGCGCCTCAGTGAAAATCTATGCAACTGTTGACCTTGTTTAGATGATTAACCTTGGTTTGCTTTGTTTTAAATCATATAGATGCATTTTTTGAGGTAGATCTTATAAATAAAAGAACCATTTATATATTCAATAATTTTTGTGAGATTGATAAGAAGTAATATTGAAGAAACAACACAAAAATGTCAAAAATGTTGCATTTTCAAGATAGTACAAACACATCAATTTTGGGAGAAAAATGCTTCAAAAACAAAAAAATTGAAGGAACCACAAGAGGGAAAATGTGTTGGGCACTGCCCTAGGACCCCACAAGGGGCATTGCCCCTTGACCCCAGTGGGGGCTGCTGCCCTAGATCCCCGTTTTCAAATTTAAAAATAAAAGAAGAGATTGGTGGGGAAATTGTGTCGACCCAAGGTGATGTTTTAATACCCTCTCTTCCTCATGAATGCAACTTAGACTATCTTGATCTTCCATCACCATTGTCACAATCATCTACAAGTATTATTCCTATAGATGATCAAGAACACATAATTGATGAATTTTTAGGACAATGGATTTTTGAAAATGAATCATTTGGTGAAGGTTTGACCACTTTTTGTTCTCTTTGTTGCAAGGAAGAAGATAAGTGCACATGCCACGTTGATCAAGAGGACATGGAGAAGGAGATAGAATTGCAAGTGTGCCTCAACAAAACAATGGTAAACATGCACAAGTCTTCCTTGTAACTCAAGAACAACTTCATACGTCAAGTAGGAAAGATCAAGGTATGGTTGATGATTTTGAAATGTCTTATGATTCAATCGGATTAAAAAGAAAATATGTTTCTTCACAAAATATTCCTTCACCTAGTATATATGGTAAATGGAATAATGAAAGCTCACAACAACCACTATACCCATCACTATCATCTCCATCTTATCCATACTCTCTATTACCACCCACTTTATATCCACAACAATTCTTACCATCTTCATTGCCCCATTCATATCATATACAATTCACTTCACAATATCCACCAAAGGCAACCATGATGCCTATTGAAATATTGCATAATAAGGTGGTTGAAACTACATATAATAATGCATATTCATGGATCCCTTTACATTCTGATAATGTGCTTGGAATTGGTGAATTACAATTGAAATACATTAATGCAAGTGAGGGATGTGATTTTGGTTTAATTAAATTAGAAGAACAATGTGATCAATTGAATGATATTTACATTAGTTCTTCTTATTTACTTGGCAAACCACAACCTTTAATTTATATTCACACATATAAAGAAGTACTCCAATTTGAGCCTATTTTGTTCATTGAATTAATAAGTGTGCATGCTGAAATTTATCATGCATTATAAGTGTTATAATTCATACCTTAATCATTCAAATGGGTGAATTGAACAATCACAACCTACAAGATATATCTTTTAATATTTTCAAATTCACCCATATGGATCATTGGAAGCCTATAGTAAAAATGTGTATTCCTCACACTTATTGATTTAGGCCCAACGACAATTGATTTTATGCTTAAGCACAATTAGATGGGTTTGAATGCATTAATGACCATACTAAAAAAAATCCCTAAGGGATGAACATTCATTGAAAAGAATCAAGGTTTTAATCTATATACATCCTTGTCATTCTTAATTCTTTGAATTATCTTAAGATGACCATTCATTGAAAAGGCTCAAGGAATTATTATATCATTGTTTATATGAATTCTTTGGATTGTGCTAATGCCCTCATACTTTTGTAGCATGAAATTAAG